>VDFB02064301.1:36425-129634 GCA_007258455.2 Sequoia sempervirens
AGATTTTTGTAGTGGCATATTTGGGGCCATAACATACTCAAATTTATGTCCTTAAAAAATATCTTATTTTATGCAATGCCATGATTCTTGGGTTTAATGGAGGGTTCGGTAAACACTACAACCTTTTAAAAACTAAGTTTGCATGTTTTATCCTTGCTAAAATATTAAGAAGCTACAACTACTTGCACTTATTTCTTTCCCAGCTCTAACCAAAAGAAAAGTATAAAAACAACATACTTGGAGAAGATTATCCAACACTTAGGTCAAGAGAGGATTCTTAGATAGCCATTCTAAAATCACATCCACTTTTTCATCATAATTTTCCCTCTTTTCACAAGAAAAATACCAGCTAAGTGTATATGTGGCATGGTGTTAGCCCACATGCTAGGTAGAGAGGATAAATACCTCTATAAATGTTCCATAATATATGTGTGTGTGTGTGTGTATGTATGTATATATATATGTATATATATGTATATATATGTATATATATGTATATATATGTATATATATGTATATATGTATATGTATATGTATATATGTATATCTATATATACATATGTATACACACACACACACACACATATATATATATATATATGTATATATATGTATATACATATACATATACATATATATTATATATGTATACATATGTTATATCTATATACATAGATATATATATCTATGTATATACATATAACATATGTATATATATGTATATGTATATACATATATATATATATAGATATGTATATGTATATATATGTATATACATATATACATATACTTATATATACATACATATATGTATGTATATACATATACTTATATATATATGTATATACATATATGTATATATATATATGTATATACATATATGTATATATATATATATAGATATACATATATATACTTATATATACTTATATATATGTATATACATATATATACATATATATATGTATATCTATATGTATATGTGTATATATATGTGTGTGTGTGTGTATGTATATATGTATATATATATGTGTGTGTGTGTGTGTGTGTGTGATGTGTATATATATATATATATTATGACAACAACAATGATAACATAATTATATCAATTTATTTGATTCTTGGTCCAAATCAATTCCCAAGCGTAGGTTATGCCAATGCTCCACATTCTCTATTTTCTATAGAATTTCTAAGTTGTAGATGTTCTATATATAATTTTGTAAATCCATAAGTAATATCAATAATAATGACTAATCTATAATTTCCTTTTATCCTAGTAGGAACTAGAAAGTGTAACATTTTCCTCCATATGTCCCCTACATAACCAAATTTTGTAAGTTTTTACTCAAATTATTCTTTATGGTAAAGGTGGAGAAAACTACGATAATCAAATATTACCATAATTTGATTTGAATTTCTAGATACAACAACTACATATTTTTTATGGATACCAATGAATCACATATCTATATACAGTTTCATATAGTCTAATATGTAACTACATGATTGTGTGTAGGCTTTCATGCATACCACCATTGGGAAGGTAAAACACTTCTTCCTGATGATACTATCTCTTTCCCAACAAGAGTTGCAACATTAGTCTTGTCATACTCACAAGGCACAATTGTAGTTAGTCCTTTTCAAATTCAAGATATAATCACATTGTTGTAATTTTAATATTAACAAAAGAGAAATATATTTAACTAGCTTATATTAGTACATAACAACAAATGCATCTCATGTTTATCATAATTAATAACTTATCCATAAATTAATATAATGATTAAGGTATTCACTTCAAAACTTAAAGCACATAAATAATGTTTATATAATAATGAAAATTAAGGTTGTGACACATCATTTGATGAATTATTCTAATATCAACAATGGTTTGACAATTATAAAGATTGGAGCAAACATTATCTACAAACCTAAAAAAACCAAATGTTAAATTCCAAACATCCTTGAATACATGATGACAATTTCATAACTTTTGACTCGGTGCTCGGAATTCAGAACCGTTTGCATTGTTGGAAAGGTCTCCAAGAGGACTAATTCAGTCCCTAAAATACTGTGCCTTTGGCAGCCAAATTTTAGGGACTGACGTAAGTTTTGGCCACAAATTATGCTCTAAAGACCTCTAAAAATGCAAATTACTAGAACCTAGAAAATACCGAAAAAATTTGAAAATCTAGATTTTGGTTTTTCTCAGTTCTGTCACCCCTAGACTGCTCTGGATCAACTGACTTGTTTATTCATTGTTTATTATATTTAGCTTACTATTTTCAAAATGAATTTAATATCTTCTTTTATGTGTTCAATATCTAATTATATTCAAAATGTTAATGATGTTCCATTTCATGCATGTGGTAGTGACTTGGCTTTGCCTATGCCACTTTGTATCTTTGATCCTTCTCATGAGATTCATCTTGCTTTGAAGGATATCTTGTTGCAAGAAGATGAAATTATTGATACCTTTCTTAACATTACTCTACCTTCTCTTCATTCCAATGCACTCTCTTCTAGAGATGATGCATTAGTGAATCATGAATCTCTTCTCTATTCCGATGCACTCTCCTCTAGAGATGATGCATTAGCGAATGATGAATCTCCTTCCACATTTGATCCTCCTTGGATCGATGTTGAGAATATTTCTTCAAATAATTATACCACTAGTTGTAATGATATTGTCAATATAATATATGTCTCTATTGCCCCTCAAAGGCCTAAGAGACCCGTCATTTATCTGAATCCAGCTAGTCCTTCTCCTAAAAGGATTTGTTCTATTGACGGTGTCCCATTTGATAGCGATTCTCTTGATTTTTCTAAGGCTCCCTCTTACAGAGTGGTAGCCCATACTTATAATACTAGAAAGAATAAATAGAATGTTAATAAATTTGCTACTTTATCACCTTCTCAACCAAGCCTTCCTCAAGCACCTAAACCTACAACTAAAGAACCTAGTGATTACGATCTTGTCAAGCAACTTTGTGTTACTCCGGCTAAGATCTCACTATGGGACTTGCTTCAGTCTACTCTGGTTTATCAAGGAATGCTTCAAGAAGCCTTGCAGAAGATCCTCTTTCCTCCCTTCGCTAGGTCGACAGATGTTAATGCGTTGATGGCTCATATTCGTGCGGATTTGTTGAATATCATGTTCTATCTGCAAGAACTTTCACCCATGGATGTGCAGAAACAAGCGGACCCTCTAATGATCATAGTTAACATTAACAAAATTGGAATTAGACATACTCTTGTTAACATCGATTCGATGTTCAATGTGTGCAGCATTGATCAACACGTAAGATTAGTATTGATTCATCTTCTCTTAATGCTTCTTCTATTGTCATTCATGGGTTTGATAATGTTAGTGGACAAGCCCTAGGCACGATAGTCTTGCCTTTGAGGTTGGGACCCATTACCATACCTACCCTTGTATATGTCATGTCGGAAAAATTACCATATAAACTTCTTCTTGGTAGACCATGGATTCATGCTATGGGTGCAATCATGTCTACCTTACATAAATCTATTAAGCTTATTTGTGATAATTGAGTAGTCACAGTCAAGGCTGACCTTGATGCTATGCACCTATGTGAGATGGCAGCTGTTAGTCAGGATTCGGTTGTGCCTACTCTTATTCCTTTAGTGTCTTCCAATGTGTTGATGTTTACTCTAGTAGTACCTACTACAAAGGATACTCTTGAGATAGATGTCCCTGAAGAAGATCCTTCTGAAGCAAGAAATCCTAAGTTTACTCCCTCTTCTCAAGAGAATGCATGTCTTGGTGATGATTGGGGTTCCTTAGACTTGATATATTCCTTCATTGGGGAACATAAAGTCGACCTGATCCACTTAAACGTTCCGATAACATCATCCAAACCTGCTATCAAAGATGGTTTTTCTTTTGCATTGCGGGGTAATGTGAACAATAGTTGTAATGTCCTTGATGTTGATCCTCCCTCTTCTGAGGAAGATGATCACACTTCTATTAAAGAGGCTAATGCTGGCAGTCCTGTCAAGAAGGATGATGGCAATCCCATAGAAGAGTGTGATCCCCATTGTTGGAATAATGCTCTCTATCAAGATCCTCCTCCTCAAGATTTGCAAACTTGTTATGGCCCTGACTTCAAGCTTGTCTCTAAATATGGCTAAGGGTGTAAAGGTTTTTGGCGTAATGAACAAGGCATTCAGGTCCCTATAGAATTCTCACCCTGTAAGCGTAATTTGGGGCTTGGTTGCTCAAATGAACAATCTAAACAGAAATCGCGGTTGAATGTGGACGCGATTTCCACTCAACCTCATTCTCTCGGATTGATTCATCCACCATTATCCATTGTCTTTATGCCTTCTTCTTGTGAGCAGTCAAACTTTTCTCAACAAGAGAAAGCGTTGCTTCTTGCTCCACATTCTTTTTCTGAGTAAGAGCGTATCTTGTTGAGGCTTCTAAAATCCCACTTGATTAATCTTCCTTTTGCTACACAAGAAATTTCATAAGAATGATAAAGAAAAGCATTCTTTTTGTTCTTACCATCGAGTGCTTGGCCATTCCACTAGTGAATGTAAGGCCTTGAAGGATAAAATTCAACAACTTCTTGATTCAGGTGCCATCACTCATTTATTTGCTGATGCACCTGCCTCTTCTTCAAATGACAAGTGATATTGAGGTTTACCTCTATCTTGTATGTACTAAGTATCTTGTATGGTTCTCCTCCCTTGTATGTTAGGGGCAATGATAACTTGTTTTGGAGATGTGCGTCCTCCTAAGGACCCCCTCTTTTCTCTCTATTTTTCAAATGAAGCATCCATTGAGTGGACCCCTTTTCTATTTTGAAGGTTTCCTAAGGGACCCCCTTTGAAAGCTTTTCTCTCAAATCAATTCTATAGTGTCTAGCTTGGGGTCAGGCTGACTAGGCTTGTCTTATATCTTTGTGTCTAACTTAGGGAAAGCCTAACTAGACCTCGCTTTTCAAATAGTGCGTCCCTTGAGTGGAACCCTTTTCTTTTGAAGGGTTCCCAAGGGACCTCTTTGAAAGCTTTCAAATCATGGACTGTATGTGTGATTAACATGTTGCTTCTTGTCTTCTAACATGTTCTATCTGTGGATTAACATGTTGCTTTGTAGGTGCGCCTATGAATCTGCTTTATAATCCGACTCTACGAAGTCCCCTTACACTAGGCTTCCTTTAGGAGAGAGTACTTGGGGGATGCCTTCTTTGTAGTTTCGAGGGCCTGTGAAGTGCTTGCATCATGCGGGATTTGTCCATCATTGGTCTACAGGCCTTTGGTGCACTTCATTCAAACCTCCTCAAGAGAGAGTACTCGTGGAGCTATCTCTCTTGTAATTTCATTCCTTTCTCACTCTTAAATTCTTCACTTTCTTCTCTTCTTAATTGTGTATACCGGATCAAAGATCTACAACTTCTTCATCCAGAGTATATGCTCTTTCTCTCTTTGATATTGGTTACTTCCCTGAATTTTTGGTGCATTCTTCTCTTGAAGAAATCGATCCTTACATTCTTCTCTTCGTTTAAGAATTCTTCTATGTGTTATTTCTTAATTTTGGGATGATGCATAGTATTGAGACAAACTTTTACATTGAGGTCTCTTTCACTTTGTTGACTCAAATCTTGTTAGTTAGTTAGGTGCCTGTGTGTGTGTTTTTTTTATATTCTAACTATGTGATGTAATGGCTCTTTTATGTTTTAACATTGTTGTCTTGTGCAAGTCTTTTTTGTCTAATGTGTTTGTTTTGTAGGTCTTTAGCCTGGGGGCACGCTTCCTTGGTTTGAAGAGTTATCTGCTTCCTCTATAGTATCCTTTTGGCATAATGATGTTATTTATGTTTAGTAGATTTCTTTTAGCATGCATATTAGTGTAGATTCATATGCCCGCTAAAGTGGGGGAAAAATGTAATGTCGTAAAATTGCACCCCTTGCAATTTCACATATATTCTTGTATCCACTTTAGTGTCCACTCCCTTAGAACTTGTGTAGGCTCATTTTATCCCTTGTATCAACCTTTTCCCCTCTCAGGATGCTCAAAAGACACCTTTTCAACAACTACTCTCGCGCGCCAGCTTTGCATCAAACCTTGTGCTTTTCCCGTTCTTGTCATTCTGTAGCGTGATGTGTCTAGACACTAACATGTCGCGTGAACATCTGTGTGCCACACTAGCATCCTGCAACGTTTCAATGTTTAGTCATTTCTAAGCATGTTTTCCACTTGTCAACCCCTTTTGTTGGTGGTAACGGCCTGAGACGCCTTGTAACGGCTCGAGAAGCTTCTTTTCCCTCTTTAAAAGTTGTCTTTTCAACTCATTTGGCCTTCTTCTCCTTCTGGGTTGATCTCTTGAATTCTCTCCTCTCTGCAACATTACCTTGCTATCTTTCTTGTGCAACTCCCTACAACAACCTCAAGCTCTTAAGCTCTTACAACACTCTTTGCAACCCTCTTGGCTCTCACAACTATTTCCCTCTCTCTCCTTGGCTTCCTTAATCCTTGCAACTCTATCTCCCTTACCTTGTGCTTGCAAGCATCTTGGGATTTATCATATCCTTGTGATACAGGTTCTCCTCCTTGAGTGGGGATTGCTTTTATCACTCTTGCATTCATTTCATTCGTATTATCTCTATCTATCTATTTGGTTGTCCGTGGAGATGGGAACACCAAAACGGGGGTTTGACTAAGGCAAAACCCTATATGGCCCCAACATTTTCTCCAGATCTTACGCATGCAGGTATTGAAGATATTCACATGTTGGAGGATTCATTACTTGGGTTGTTGTGAGTAGTTTCTATCTTTCCTTCTCTTGCTTTATCATTTCTATTTTATTCTAGTTTTATCATATTATGTTATTTTCCCACATTCTAAAAGTTCTTAGTAATCAAATTGTTAGAGGTCGCTTTGTTGTTTTCTATGATATTCTCACTTTTTGGTCTGTACAAGATGCGAGCGCACCTATGGGACTCCAGCGCGTTGCACCGTCATCCTTATTCCGCGTCGTTTTCCTTTGGCTAAGAGCTCGTCAGTTTGTCCAAAAAACCTTTGTGATTTACTCCTTTAGATTCTAGAACTCTTGCTCTGTTCCCTGAGGTAGTTTAGGGTAGTTTGCCCCTTGGGAATCTCTTGAGAATAAAGAGACTCATGAGTAGTGAATCCCCCTCCTCTACAACTGATTATATATATGAATGTATGGACATAAAAATAACAAACAAAGTGAAACAACGTATTCAAACATGTGATTGTAATTGAAGAACAAACAAACCATACTTCTAATTTTTAAATGAATGCAATTATCAGACACAATTTCTTGAAGTCTTTGATAGTGTGAAACTATTTTGCAGCAGTCGTCCAATTCACTTTGAGTGGTAGACTACAACATAGTTGAACAAGGAGAGAATTCAAAAACCACATCTGATTATTGTTAATTGTATACGTATTCAACAATTCTTTAGGGAGAATTGATATTTCAAACGACCTTATAATGGTAATCTATGTTGTAGTTGTCCACAATTCCCTTTGAATTATGAATTGCAACATAGCTTACCTTGAAAGCACTTCGAAAAACCAAATCCCCTAAATGCATGTTATACTATTGTTAGCTCCCCAAATTTGCACCCTATTTGCTAAGCCTTGAGTGAACTTAGCAGATTTGGACTAACATGGGACTGCTTTCAGGTTGTGGGTAACCTGTTTGAAAGCAAACCTCCAATGATAAGGGTTGGCTTCCCCTTTTGATGCCACCTAACTACTTAATCTCTGAGATGAGGGTAAGAATTTGCTTAAAATAAAACTAATGCTAGAAAGAAACTAAGGTGATACACCAAAACAACCTAGACCTGCTAATAGCCTTACACATTCAAATTAATATCTCAAAGCTAACTTACACAACTCCCTTTCCAATGCAGTTCACATCAATAATTTATAAGGAGGTCTGTAAAAGTGCTTTCAAAAGGAAAATAGATTTTCACAGTCAATAACACCACTAAACAACACAACTTATAACCTGTAAACATACATTTTTTGTTAAATGGATGCAAGAAACATGGGACAAGTTTGCAAGGAAAAATGACTTTTCACAAAACAGACTAATCAACCATTAATGGCATACCATAAACATGAAGAGAGAAGATAAAAATGCTCCAATTTATTTATTCAAAGTGCTTACTATATAATAAGTCTATCTGAGTTACAATACAACTCCATGAAAATAACTCCAAGAAAATAAAGCTATCCTCCTGCTGGAAAAGAAAGAACTTCAAATGTTCAAAATGAACATACTTAAGCCAAAACCCACCAAAAGCTCTCACACAAGTGTTTCTAGAAGATTCTGGTCGAATCAAATAGAAAAGGCCCCAAAAGAACCTTCTAGAACTTTCTAAAATGTCCTCCACATGAAGAAAAAATAGGCCAAGTCAATAGTCACCCCAAAAATGTGACAAAAAATGTCTCCAGCTGGCCTCCATTCCACCAAAATCACTCAAAACAACATCACACACTTATGGAAGTCATCATTGGTCCTCATACAAGACTTGACCACATTCTTCATCATGCAATATGTGTGTTTTTGAAAAGACATGGCTTTTAAAACATTAAATATAATGACCTTGTTAAGTGATTCATAAAACATCACTTAACAAGTCACTTTACAATTAAGCACAAGACAAGGGACCCCACCATTAATATGTATTACATTTGCATCTAAAAGCAAACTGAAAGTGATTTTCAAATCACTTACATGATATTTTTTAAAAATTTAAAACCAATCCAACATATAATATCATATCTTAAAAGCCCCCAAAAGTTTCAAAAGCACTTGACAATCAACCTACCTCATTCTGCATTCTTGATCACACATGAAAAAACACATGTTTGCAAAGGCATTATAGTCTTCAACATACCTGGTCAAAAGGTCGACCTCCAAACCCCTTGGAAAGAATATTCCAAGTCATGTGATGTTGAGGTAAAAAACAAAGGCATATACTTGTTGCATGGCACACTCCATTTGCAAATTGATGACTTAGCAAAGTTTGAAAAAATGGGAAAAGTTCTTAAGGCATAAAATGCCTAAGGGAGAACACACATATTTCGGCCCCCATTGCATTTACCATATGTTTGATTTTAAAATAAGGGATAAAAAAAATTCCATCAATATTCAAACAGGGGTCAAACCCTAATAATCAAAACATACCGACATGAGGAAAAAGGCATCATTTTGTCGGTCAACGAAAATCTGGAACATTTTGCCACCATGGGGTTTGGAAAACCACAAAAAAATGGTGCTATCTTTAGCTGATTCTGTCAATTTTTTGACCTTTTCTGATGAAAAGAAGCTTGTAATAGCAGGTAACTTGGTTTTCTTGGCAAAAAATTGTGTTTTTTCACATATTCGAGAAGCCATTGTGAGCAAACAGTCGTGACCTGTAGTATTTCTAACCACTTTATATGCCATTTCTTGTATTATGTTGTTGCTCTCCTCCATTAGCCGCCATGATCAAGTTTGATTGAAGCTCGACAGGAAGTCAAAACCCTGCACATTTCAATGCTCGAGCTTGGGTAAGCTCCCAACCGACCTCTGCATTGAATTTTTTCTCCTTTAATGAGCAAGAAGAGCTCGAATGGAAGCCTTTAAATGTCCTTCATTTTGTTTTAAACTCTTGTGATAGCATTTGAAATACTTCATTATCTGCAATTTTGAATATCACTGATTCTTGGAAATGTTAATAGCACTTGAGTTATCAAAGAATATAGCAACAGGATCATCATATATAATTCTGATATCCTTCATCATATGTTTCATCCACAGGACTTGAGTACAATTATTAGCAGCAACAATGTATTCAGCCTCTGCAGTAGACAAGGAAATGGCATTCTGCTTCTTGCTTAACCATGAAATTAGCTTTTTACCCAAGAAAAATGTGCCACCACTAGTAATTATTTTTTCATTCACATCTCCTACCCAGTCAGCATCAGTAAAGGCACTCAAAGTAAGATCATCATCTTTAGGATACCATAGGCCAAGATCACAGCTCCCTTCAAGTATTTGAAAATTCTCTTCACAATAGTCACATGAGATTCTTTCGGATTAGCTTGAAATCTTGCAATAATACATACAACATTCATGATATCGGGCCTAGTTTGAGTTAAGTACAACAATCCACCAATCATTGATTTGTATCTTGTCTGATTTACTTTCAGAGAATCATCTTCTGTTGTCAACTTGCATCTGGTCACCATGGGTGTACCAACTGGCTTTGAATCTTCCATACCGAACTTCTTCAACAATTCCTTCACATACTTGGATTGAGATATGAAAATCCATTTATCTAACTGAGTAATTTGCAATCCCAAAAAGAATTTCATCTCACCAATCATAGACATCTCAAATTCATTCTGCATCTCATTAGCAAACTTCATGCACAAAGCATCATCTCCTCCAAAACTAATATCATCAGCAAAGACTTCAACAATCAAATATTTATCATCATTCTTGAAATACAAATTACTATCAGCAGTACCTTTGTTAAACCCAATCTTCAACAAATACTTATCCAATCTTGCATACCATGCTCTAGGGGCTTGCTTGAGTCCATACAATGCTTTCTTCAACCGACACACCATATCTTCTTTATCAGTCAACTGGAATCCATCAAGTTTCTCAACATACACTTCTTCTTCCAATTCACCATTTAGAAAAACTGATTTTACATCCATTTGATAAACTTTGTAGTTCTTGTGAGCAACATAAGCAAGAAATAATCTTACAGCTTCAATTCTAGCAACAGAGGCAAAGGTCTCTTCAAAATCAATTCCTTCCATTTGTGAATATCCTTTACATACCAGTCTTGCTTTGTTTCTAACCACTTCACCTTACTCATTCAGTTTGTTTCTAAAGACCCATTTGGTTGCAATGACATTCTTATCCTTAGGTCTGGGAACAAGAATCCATGTATCATTCTGTTCAATCTATTTTAACTCTTCTTTCATTGCTTGAATCCAATGCTCATCTTTACATGCTTCATTCACACTAGTAGGCTCAATCTTTCAAATAAAGCAACACTCTTCTGCAATCTTTCTCCTAGTCTGGACACCTTTGTTCTTATCACTTATAATTTGATCTTTTGAATGATTCAATCTTACATACCTCAGAGTCTTCTTAGGATTTTCTTCAACTTTAGGCTCTTCTGATATTTCTTCTGCTCTTTCACCAGTTTCTCCTTCTTCATTTTCTTGATTTACCGGATTAGTTTGCACTTGATTTGTAGTCTGAACTTGCTTTCCTTTGTTTTTACTGTCATCCTAATCATCAGAGTCATATCCACAGGTTCTGGATAGTGTACCAAAGTCTTCATCGACCTTAACATTTGCACTTTCAACCATTTTCTGCAATCTTTTATTGTAACATCGGTAGGCCTTACTTTTAGTAGCATAACCCAGAAAGATACCTTCATCACTCCTAGCATCAAACTTTCCTATATCTCCATCTCTTAATATAACATCGCTTCCAAATATCTTGAAGTATTTAACAAGATTCAACTACCATAGCTCAAAAGGGGTCTTACCAGTATCACCTTTGATTTGTACTGGTTGAGTGTGTACACAGTAGTACTCATGGCTTCTCTCCAATAGATATGAGGAACATTTCCTTCCAAAAGATCATAGTTCTAGCAAAGATCTCTGAAATTGTTATGTTCTCCTTTCCCAACTCCATTTTGTTGAGGGGTTAAATAATTGTCTCTTATTCCATGCTCTCACAAAAAGAATTAAACTCACTAGAAGTGAATTCATACTCAATTTATCCTGATCTCATACATTTAATCTTCTCGAATGCCTCTGTCTCAACCATAGCTTTTAAAGATCTTGAACTTTTCTAGTGTTTCAGATTTCTCCCTTAAGAAAGTAACCCATACCATTCTAGAATAATCATCAATGAGTAACATGAAATACCTGTAACCTTGTAAACTTCTGACCTTAGAGGGACCACACAGATCAATATGCACAAGATCCAACAATCCATTTTAATTTTGTTGTTTACTCTGAAATGAAATCCTAGTTTTCTTTCCCAATTGACATTCCTTGCATAAGACATTAGTAGGTTTTATCAACTTAGGAAGATCTCTCACAGCCTTAGTGGAACTTATCTTGACAATATTATCAAAGTTAACATGACACATTCTCCTATGCCACAACCAGCTTTCATCAATTTGAGCAATCAAACAACTTTTACTAGTAGCACTCAGGTGGAAAATACTACCTTTTGTTTCTGTACCTAATGCAATTTCATTTCCAGAACTCAATATTCTACACTTTCCATCCTTGAACTGAAGATTGTATCCCTTATCAACTATCTGTCCAACACTTAAAATATTATGCTTCAAACCTTCAACATACAAGACATCATCAATATTATGCTTACCATCAAGAGAAATGCAACCTCTTCCACAGATCACACCAGCTGTATTATCACCAAATATCACAACACCACCATCATAATTTTCCAAGCTTACAAACTTACTTTTGTCTCTTGTCATATGATGTGAACATCCACTGTCAATTACCCATTCATCTTTTTCTTCAACTCGAGCAACCAGGGCTTTCTCCACATTTATACAACCAACAAATTTAGTAGATACATGATTATTTTCCTTGATAGCAATAAATACCCATTCATCATCACTTCTATTTCCTTTATCAGATTCATCATCTGTCACACCTTCATCAACAACATAGTAACATTTCTTCTAAAATCTAGGCTTGTTATGTCTTGGTTTAACAGCTCTTTCCGGACACCTTGATGCAAAATGACCTATCTTATTGCAAGAAAAGAATTTAAGAGGTAATTTTCCTTCATACTTACCTTTTCCTCTCGGTACTCTTTTGATAATAAGTGCTTCCAGCTCTTCTAGCTCTCTTTCTTCTTCTTCAATCTGTCTGATTTCATCCTCATACTTGAATGTCTTTCTAGATGAACTCTCACCTAGATCATATCTATGTCTATCTCTTTCGGAAGTAGTAGCCTTAAATCTAGATTCAACTTTAGGAAGGGAATCACCAAATTCGCTCAACTCAAAAGCAATCGGCTTACCAACCAATGTATCTCTAGTTATGTTTGTTACAGTTTGGAGCTCTTCAATAGCACTAGCTTTGACTTTGTAAGAATAAGGCAGGGATCTAAGCACTTTAACAACAATCTCAAATCCATCTATCTTTCCACCAGCACATCTAATACCACACACAAGTTCATTCAGTCTTTGCACGAAAGTATTAATGTTCTCATCATCACCCATTCTCAACCTTTCATATTTCCCTTTAAAACTTTGCAACTTAGCAATCTTCACATTAGCATCACCTTCATACAAGGTTTCCAACTTTTTCTAGATCTCATAAGCAGTCTCAAATCCATAACATTTGTCATCTCAGAATTATTCAAAGCACTCAACAAAGCTTCCTTAGCCCAGATATTATACTCAACATCTCTAATCTCAGCAAAAGTAGTAGGACCATTTTGTGGAATAATATACATATTATTTGTAATGCTCCAGTAGGATTCACCAATGCATCTCATATGGTACTCCATTCGATTCTTCCACAAAGAATAATTTGTTCCATCAAATCTCAAACTATCCTTCTTGTAACTTGTCATCCCAAATCACCTCAAGTTGTAAAACTTCTTCCAAGGAACCTACTCTAATACCAATTGTTGGCAATACAAGGGCAGACAACTGAGACGGCAGGGGTGAATCAGTTGTCACAAAAACTCAAAACTTGTTCAACTTATTAACTTTATTCTTTGATTTGATTATTAACCATGAAAACATAAATCATCAACACATCAGAAACACACATAACACCAAGATTTTTTTCACGTGGAAAACCTGTTACGGGAAAAACCATGGTGGAGGTCAGTCCACAAGATTATACCCTATTAAAAGTATAATGAAAATGAAATATGGGGAATGCACATGCATTCAGGCACACTGCCTAGAGCTCACTGCTCAATTACAAAGGAAGACACACTGTCTTACAAAGAGATTCGGATTAAAGCCATCCAGATTTTGAACTGAAAAAATAGCATGCCTGATTACAGTTCCAATTAAGCACATGAACACTTCTTCACTCTTCTTCACACTTCTTCACAATTCTTCACACTCCGCTCTGCCTTCAAATGATTTAGAACATTATTTGTGCACATACACATAAGGCATACATCAAATGAAATGAACAATCGCTCTTATATATCCGCAACATGAAATTTCATCGCTACAAGTCGGCCACAAAGAAATAATAAAATGAATATAAACTGTCGGCCCAAAACATTAAAGATTATCAATGTGAATCAACCAAAGTCGGCCACAACTTAGTGAGGACCCAAATCAACATCTTCAATACAAAGACACTTCAATTAATTTCTCCTCGAATATCCACAACATGCTACAAACACTATGTCGACCAAGAACAAGAA
Organism: Sequoia sempervirens; assembly: GCA_007258455.2. Lineage (NCBI taxonomy): Eukaryota > Viridiplantae > Streptophyta > Pinopsida > Cupressales > Cupressaceae > Sequoia > Sequoia sempervirens. The sequence continues at coordinate 50,890 of VDFB02064301.1, forward strand.
AAACATGAACACGCGAGAGAAAATCGCCAACCACGATCACAACGATCAATGCAAACGTGCAAAAAAGATAGATCACGATCTAGAAACATCCACAAGCATCACGAATCACAAGAGAAGCATCTGCAACAACTAAACTAACTGAAATAGCATCATCTTCAATTAGGAACACCAACTGAAGAAACAAAAAAACTGTTTGAATGGAAATCTTCATAACTCGATCAAATCTTCATGCGAATCTCTAAAACTTGACGTGGATAAACTAGATACAGTCAGCAACAAACCCTTTAGTCCACAACCTCTGATCAACAATGTACAAAAATAACCACCATACTGAACTTCACTTCACCACTGACAACCTGGAACTCATTTATTACAATTTTCTCAATATCCTCGACATATACAACTTCAAATACATTTATGCTAATAGTGTTGAAATCAATGACAACCACATATCAACAACACAACCACAACATCCAACACCTATTTGGTGGTTGCACATTTGAGGTGCATACATTTCATTAAAGCCGACTTGGAGAAGGTTATTCATGGTTACAAAAGGTATACATGCAAGGTCAATTGTTGGAAGATTATGTGATGTGAAGAGTGGTGAGAAATGATGTAATGTGATCATGTGTTGTGATTTGAGTGCAAGCAAGAACACCTAAGACTACCAGAAGTAGTGAGTAGAAGGTGTCTACATTTTAGTGTGCTTGAAGTTGTTGGAGGCAGTGAGCTGAAGGTTGCAGATGGTTGTGGTGGTTTCTCTTGTTGCTCTAAGGTAGTGAAACTCCTTGTAAGCATCTCTTTCTATTCTCTTTGTAATCTAGAAGAAGTGATCTTCCTGGGTAGTGAGCCTTTCTTTCTTTTGGACAGTGAGTCCTCTAGGCAGTGAGCCCTTCTAGCAGTGAGTTTTTTTGCAATCGGTATTGATATTCATATAGTGAGCTAATCCTTACCATGGTTTTTCCCTTACTGGATTTGGTTTTCTATTGTGTATGGTTATGGATGAGTTGATGTTTCATATTTTTTCTTTCATATAGATGCTTAATAAGGATTTGAAGACCAATAAGGGCTTGAAGGTTTTAAATGCACAACTGATTCACCCCCCTCTCAGTTCTCCTGTGTGTCTAACACCCTTAAGCCCCATAACAATTGCTTCATCATTCTGCAATGTGGCTACAAACTATTGGGTCATAACCTCATTAAATTTGTTGATCTTCAGAAAATATTGTAACCGGCCAACTTGCTAGAAAATGGGAAAAACTAGCCTGTCATCCAACCACTAGTCATGTGTTGTTGGTTCTCTGCGTATCATATCACCTCCCATGGTATGCTTCATTAATTGAACTCCTCAATTCTACCCTATTCTTGTTCTACCACCTCAATTAACCACTTCTACTATGCTAAAATGTTATTTTTAGTCAAATGCACCTTTCAATTCAACTATTGAGAACCCTTCCTCTCCTCTAAACTTTGTATCTATTGAAAATGAAAGAAAAAAATAGAAAGTTTTTGTAGAGAGTTTTTGAAAACCAAGAAAAGTAAGGAATACCCCTACCCCCAACTAAAGTGTTGGTTGGAAATTTTGTATTCTCGTGAAAGCGTACAAAATTGAGATTTCAACCACAGCACGTGAGTTTAACTCTCCTAATTAAGGGAAGGCTCCCCCTTTAACTAAATAAAATTAAGGGTAGGACAACAATTGTTCCTCTTGTTTCAGGAAAGATTACGTTCTTCTCTCTTCACAGAAAAGACACAGTAAATGTTACTAAAACTTATTACAACAGCTACACAGTGAAATTAAGAGAAAGGAAATAAAGTTTCCTGAAAGCACAAAGTCTTCCGTTATTTCCTCCGGGACGGGAAAACAATTCGATAAGCGCAAAGTCTTGAAGAATGAAATCCTATCAACCTTTTTCAGAACGATTACTTTATGGAAATATACAAGATAAAACAGCTCAAAGACTGTAATTATAATTATGCTTTCAACTATTCTAAATGAGAAATACTATGAGCGTAAAGACTTATAATTCTTCTCTATTTCTAACACTAATTAAGAATTCAATTCTCAGATTTACAGCACAAAGTCTGCAAATATTTAAATTGAATCTCTCTTCAGCAACTTTCAACAATTTTCAAGTAATCACGAAATAATAATGATCTAAAATGACATAAGAACATTTGAGATGCAAAACAAGAATTCAGCTCAAAGTCTGAAATTCCAACTTCTTGATATCACTTGAAAATTTACAATATTTCACTATAAAGCTCAAAGACTTTATGAGTATAAAATTCTGCAGAGTTTTCTTGCTTGCTAAAAAGATAAAGATTACAATAGACCTCTCAAGTATTTATAGGAGGAAGGTCTGGAGAAAAAGGTGGGAGGATCTCAACAAACTTGAGAAAATCTCTCAACCGATAACTAATTGCGATTGACTTATTCAAAATTACAATCCAAATTGTGATTTGTCTTGTAAGATTTTACACGTAATTACATTTTCGAAAATTGCAAGGAAAGAACACTTGCAATTGCAAAATTTGTTTTTACATATATATTGTCGAAAGTAAAATTACATAAAACAATCTAAAACTTTTAATCTGTTTCATTCCTATCTTTGAAAGATAAGAATTTGCTGATGATGGTCTTCAACTCGTTCGGATCCGGACCCAATGTGTTCTTGGCCACTGCAACTGTCTTCAAAATTATATCAAAATATTTGATAGTTGCCAATCTATGCTCTTCATAAGTATTTTGCATTTTCTCAAGGATTGTTTGATGATTGATAAGCTTTTGAATCGAATCCATAGAAAACTGCTTTGATTCCATTTGTTGACGAAGATTGGCTGCCATATCTGAAGTAACTGAATCAACTTCAAGTAACTCATCTTCTTGATTCAAAACTGTACATGAGATCTTTTCAAAACTTGAAAGAATATCCTGCTGAACTTCATCATTCATTTCTAAAGTGGCTTGGATATCTTTGATAAGATCTTGAATGACCAATGATCTATTTGTCATAAGTTCCTCAAATTCTATGTACTTTTCTCTGTTTGGCAAGATAGAATTGTTGCATAGAATTTGTAACTTAACCTGATCTATCTCATGCCAGATTTTTAAATCCTTCTCAAGTGATTCCAAACTCTGCTTGAAGGCTTCTAAAGTTTGATTCAGTTTTATCTTTGCTATTCTGACATTCTTGAGAACTTGCAACGTCTTCTCAATCATTGGAATACTTTGCTCAATTAGCTGAGTTATCCATGAATCAATTGCCTTGGCCTTTTGCGCAATTCTTTCTAATTGTCTAACCGATTCATTTGGAGGAGCTGTAGATAGAGAATCAACTGCCTCTGATGATCCTGTAATCCTTTGAATGACTGCAACCAGCTGAGCATTGTCTTCCTTGAGCTTTTCCTTTTTAGCTAAGAGTTTGTTATAGCTTTGTGTCAGAATTGTCACTGAACTCTGAGCATCCTGCATCATATTAGCATGAGTTTGCTTACCTAATTCCACCCTTGTGAACCTGTAGTCAGATACCTGCATTTCTTCATGTGGTTTATCAACTAAGGGCTCTGCAATTTCAGCATATTTCATCCTGTTGCTGTCAACAAAAACCTGTGAGACTGTTTTAGCTTTCTTTGCAATCACTGGTTTTGATTTCTTCAATTTTCGGAAATCAAAAATATCAGGAGACACTGCCTGTTTCTTTCTCTTAGGAGCAATTGAATTCAGCCATGGAGGAAGATCCAAGGATGTCACATCTGAAATGGCAACTGCGGTCTCAGTAGAAATAGCCTCAGTTTGAGATACAACAGAAATTCTTGAAGGTGCCTCAGTTTGTACAGCAACAATGTTTTGCTCAGAAGACAAATTGCAACTAGGATTGGCCATGAAACAATCAAAGTTCGTTACAGACGTATCAATTTCTGGAAGAGTTGTTTCTGACATAGCTGAAAAGATTGGATTGATATCAAAAATACTCTTGAAGTTACTAGGTAAGTTCATCATGGGAGCATTTGTTACAGATGAAGGCTGATTACAAGTCTCTTGTGTTGGAATAGAAGGAACAAAAACGGTAGAGAAAGAATCAACATCACTGTCGATAGGAGACAAAGGAGATATAGCTGATTCTGGTATTGGGGCCTCAATGTGAGGAGTTATCTCACTTAGGATAGTGGAGGTCTCATGAACCTCGTCTTCTTCTTGCTGATTTAATACCTGAATCTGCATTTCGTTGACTTCCTTACCCTTTAATGTTTCACTATCCAATGGTTGTTCAGGAGCTCTGCTTACTTTCAGCTTGATTCTGGTACTTGAAGAGGAAGCTCCTTCCTTAGATTGTTCCCTGATTTCTGATTTCAATCCTCTAGGGCCAGCTGGGTCATCTTCAGCTCTAACTCTGATTTTGATGGTCTTGACACCTATGCTTTTGAGCCAAGAGTTGGTGTTCGCCAAGACTGATTGGAATCTATCAAAGATAGAGACGGATTCCTTTTGAGACCATTGAATTGCAGGAATGGGGGCATTAGCAACTCCCTGTTCTTCGTACTCAGGATCCAAAATCTGCTTATCATCAATTACTCCCTCCGGAATTAAAGTCAGATTTAGGTCAATAATTTGCTCCAAAGTCAGCCTGCAATAATCCATTTTGTATATATCCTTTTCTGTACGAAGGTCTGCCCAAATGTCTTCAATGCGGTGAACATGAGTGAAGACTCTTTTTATTTTATCCTTCATCCTCCTGTAATCAAAATCCACTCTAGCTTGGAATCTTTTCAACGTTATCTCCTGGAGTTCAGTTTCCATTGCTTTGGCTCTTGAAGAGGTTGTCAAAGAATACCTGCCAATTACCAATGGATTATGTGAAGAAATACCAATTCTAGATTTGTGTTGTATAGCTTGACGTGAATGAACTGACATCAATTGCCTTCCCAGCTCCATCAGAATGATCTTATCAGTTGGATATCTTGGGAGCATATAAGGTTGGTCTTCAAAGCAGCCAACTCTCATATAGGTGAATGTTGGAAATTGAAGAAACAAGCAGCCATATTGATTTACCTTATTCCAAGCTGCATCTGATACCCTGTTATTTACCAACTCTTTGTCAAACAAACACATAAAATAACCAAAGAAGGCATCTTGTACCCTTCTATAATGCGCTCGACTTGGGATAAAAGTCAGCTGGTCATAATATTTCCATACAGGCACCAACGATCTGTCACCTTCAGGAGATAAGCCTGGAAAATGTCTCAAGGAAGCTGCTATGTGGACCAAATATGAATTCATATAGAAGGTCAGAGTGGTAGGAACCTGTGCAAGCTGTTCGCACAAACAGTCACTGATTATTTCTCCCCAGAAGATTGGATGTTGTGCTTTTCTAATGACAACCATGAACTTATACATCCAGCTTTCAAACATGTTAGAAACTTTCAACCCTGCAATTCTGCTCAGAAGAGTGATCATGTCGTTAACTTCTTCTATAAAATCAGACCGATACAACTTGGGCATACGGGTCGCACAAGGTCGTGATTTTAGAAGCCATTTAGAGTTGATGTGTTTAATACAATCATTCTTTTTCTGCTCAAAATGTCTGTGAGCACTCTTCAATGAAATCTCTGAATAAGTAGTTGCATCAGGTACTCTGAAAACTCTATTGATTGTCTCAGCATCAAGTCTGATAACTACGTTGCCATCATCATCCTTGATTGTTCTAGATTGTCTATCAAAGCGTGTTGCACATGCAAGGACGAATTCTGGTTCAAGGGCAGCAACAGGAAAAGAAGCCACTAGATGAATATGACTTCTCAGCAACTTTTGCATATCAGAAGACGTAGATTTCTCAGCCCTTTCAAGAAATTCAGACATATCAATATGCCCTATTTCTGTATCTTTGATTTCGTCGATATTTGAAACAACATGAGATGGAGAGATCTCATTCTGATATTTGTCGAACTTATACTTCATCTTTTTGCCTGCTGGAGAAGTTGGTTCATCCGTCATTGAACAAGAATCTGCAAGACTGCGGTGAAAACCCCATAAGGTCAGCACATCATCAGCATCAACGTGAATGGACATGGCGGAACTCAAACCCTAGAACAATGAAATGGACTATGAAAGAAAAATGGAAGGTGAATGAAGATGAATTCGAAATGGATGAAATGGTGGAATGAAAAACGGCATTTTGTCTCTTTGAAACAGCAAGACAAAGAGATCTCAAAACTTGGATTTGGAATTTCGTCCAAAAAGGTCAACTTTTATGCTTTTTGAGGCAATTCGGGTTTTTGAGTGACTTGAACAATTTCGGAACTTTTTGACACTTTAGCAATTTCTGCTTTTTGCAATTTCGGGATTTTTCTGAGTTTTGACAATTTTCACAAAGGCAATCGGGATTTTTATGAAATTTAACAATTTTCAAACTTTGCAATTTTTAAAAAAAATGTTATTTTAATTACAAATCCCGAAATTGTATCTTTAGGCTAAAAACTCGAAATGAACATTTATTTTGTGAAAAATAATGATGGATATATGAAGTGGCGAAATGAAGTGAAAGGAATGAGCATGGTATATGAAATGAAATGGAAAAGCAAATGATAAAAATACGTTTTTATCATAAAGCAAATTTTGGATGGAAATATGCATTATGTATGGAAGTGCGGAGATATGTGAAATGGAAGGCAAAATTCAGTAAGATGAAGGGGGCGTGTGAAATGGAATGTATATGGCAGTGAGAGTGAAAGACGTTTTTTTTATAAGAAAAACGCGTTTTTGAACAAAGGTGAATTAAGGTGGAAATATGAGATTATACATGAGGTTTAGGATGGAAATATGGAGGATACATGCTGGGCGAATGAAATAGTAAATGAAATGAAGAAAAACGGAGGGATATGAATGTGTATTATGAAAACGCGTTTTCATATGAAGACGGATTTTTGCTAAGAAAAACGCATTTCTAAATGAAAATAACCAGTGAGAAAAACGTGTTTCCATGAAACTATGATAGATACTTATGAATACACATAAACGACCACGAGAAAAACGAAAAACAGAAAGAAAAATGCGTAAGAATAAAAAACGCGTTTTTAAAAAAGTCATAAAAATGTAAAACGTGGTATGTAGAAGACAATAACATCGATAATAAAGCAAAACGCACATAGATGATAGTAAAATATGAAAAGGAAGATGGAAAATACGAATCATACCTGGAGATAAGTTGTAATATGCGAAAATGCAGAAACAAAAACCCTAGACGCATTGAAAAAGACAGAAAAAGGCTATTTACTGGTAAAAAGTCCAAATTTGAAGCATTAAGGTCGACCAAATCTCCATGAAATGAGGAAATAAATGCAAAGAAGAATTCAACCAGCTCGAATCTGAGAAGAATCGGATTTTTCAGAAGCTTTCACAATAACATCAAAGTCATAAATCGGGTTTTTTATGAAGCTTTACATGCCTTTTTTACAAAATCGGGTTTTTAATGAACTTTAACAATTTCACTTTAAACCAATTCGGACTTTTCAGATCAAAAAACAATTTTCACTTTTAACAAAAATGATCATTTGAAAAAATTCGAACTTTTCAAGTCATTAAAGCAATTTCGGGTTTTTAAGGCACTTTAACAATTTTGCTTTTTTGACAAAATAAAAGAACTTTAACAAAAATCGGGTTTTTTGATAACTTAAGCAATTTCGGGTTTTTCAGACACTTTGGCAATTTTGCTTTGGAGTCTAAATTTCCCTATTTGCTGAGTTGCTCTGAAAACCCGAAATTGGCCAAAAAGACATTAAAAACAAGTCAGAAATCGACGAAAACGGAAACATAAAGGGGAAAAAGAATAGCCCAAAGGTTAATCAACCTAAAACAGAGATTTTCCACCCTTTGCACCTCGTAATGCGTGCCTTGGAGAAGAAAAATCTCAAGTTTTAAGAAAATTTTGATTGGTTACCTAAATTTTAAAAAGAGTTAAAAATTTAGGATAACATAAAGATACTAAGTTTCCTCACTTAGTGGGTAAGGTTTTGGCGAAATGTTATATGAAAAGTAGTGGAGAATCAATTAAGATATGTAGCATGCACAAATGAACTATAAACATACAAAAAAATTAAGAATTAGCTATGTTAATTATGATAAGTTAATGTGTAGTGTACTTGTAGGAATTGTTTGAAATAAAATTAAACTCATGTAAAGTAACTAATGACTTCTTGTAGTATGATTTGAAGTGATTTGCCTTGATTGCAATGAATTTTGTGTAGTGGTAATTTGAAATGAATGATAGCATATACATGACACGTGGAAAATGATGGAATGAAAAGGTTATAGAGTGTACAGAATATGTGATGTGAGATTAATTGTATGGTACATTATAATTGATAAAGGTGGTAGGATTGTTATGTGTGAATGGATGTAATAAGTTGTATGTAATGAAAATGGAATATGTATGGTTACATGTATGAAAGGATAGGTTATGAAGTGATAAATATGCAATTAACGTGGATGGTAATATAAAATGACTGACAGATAAGTGCTATGAGCTCATGCAGTAACATGTCCCTTCTATAAGTGTGTCACTTAGAGGCATGATGTTGCAGGTCCTTGTTTCTTCTACAACTATTTTAGAAAAAGAATATTATTGATTGTCACCTGTGCAGTGTGTGCATGTAAAAAATGTTATAAAATTATGCCTATGGAACATCAGTGAGCGAGTTGTGTAGCTCATCTACTGATTCAATTGTAAAACTTGTTGTCTTTGTTGCTGAATTTTCAATTGCAAGTTCAAATTGCTATTGTAATGTAAGAAGTCATCCTTTTGCAATGGTTTCTTATAAAGCTTCAATCTTTTTCTGTTAACTAGCAATGAGAACCTTACTGCATAAATTGTTTGTAGTTTCACTACTCCATTAGGAAATTATTGATTTATCTCATATTTCCCAAACCATATGGTTTGCAATTTCCCTTTGTAATCTTTATATCTAGAGTCATAAAGTAGAGCCCAATCACCTGTATTGAATTCCTTTGTCTTAATAAACTGATCATGCCATTAGATTCTTTGATTTTGGACAACTTTAGTGTGGTGTATGGCTTCCATTCTGATTTCATCTAGGACATTCAAGTTATGAAATCTATCTTGATGTGTTGTTCACAAATTCATGCCCAATTTGACTATTTTCCTCAATATTTTATACTTAAATTCTATACGAAGTATTGCTTTCTTACTATACACTAGTTCATATGGTGTAAATCCTGTTGCGGTCTTCCAAGTTGTTTTATAAGCCCAAACTGCCTCGGGCAATCTAGTTGCCCAATCCTTCCTATGAATTTGCATTATCTTTGTGAGGATGTTTTCAATTTCCATGTTGGTGACTTCCACTTGCCCATTTGCTTGAGGGTGATGAGGTGTGGACTTCCTATGTCTGATCTCATATTCTTGAACCAATTTGGTGATCAACTTTGATGTAAACTGGGGTCCTTAGTCTATGATAATTTCTCTTGGAACTCCATATCTTGTGAATATGTCTTCATAGAGAAACTTTTCCACATTCCCATCTCTTGCAAACTATAAAAGCCTTAACCTCTACCCATTTAGTAAGGTAATCTATGCATACCAGTATGTACTCTTTATTGTTTGATGTTGGTGAAATGGGGCCAATAAAGTCCAATCCCCATTTGTCAAATGGTGTTATTGCTAATTATGGTTGCAATGGAATTTCATCTAATTTTGTTGGCCTTCCCATTCTTTGACATGACCTATCACAACTCCTGGCATATTTCACTACATATTTATGAAGAGTTGTCCAATAATAGCTAGTATTCAGAATTTTAAGAGATGTCCTCTTTGTTGCAAAGTGTCCTCCATAGGGTTCATCATGGCATGCTCTGAGGATATCATATACTTCATATTATCAGATGCATCTTCTCATTATGTTGTCTAGACTTGTGTAGAATAAGTATCCAACTATCCATGTGTAGGGAAAAATCTTGTGAAATAATTTTCTTTTTTCCCTTGGGAGAAATGGGGTGGTGTTTTTCCTGCTACAAGATAGTTTGAAATATTTGCATACCAAGGTGTATGCAAAGATAGAGAAAATATATGCTCATCTGGGAAGGAGTCATCAACAACATCTTCTTCTAATTTGGTTGGTAGTCTAGATAGAAAATTTTCCACTACATTTTCTTTACCTAGCTTATCCACAATGGTGATGTCAAATTCCTAAAGTAACAATAACCACCTGACAATCCTACCACCAACCACTGGTTTGTTCATGAGATACCTAATTGTTGTATGGTCAGTGTGTATGAACACTGAATACCTTCCAATGTAATGTTTGAATTTGTTTATTGCATAAACTACTGTCAACATCTCCTTCTCTATCATTGTATAATTGAGTTCTGCCCCTTGAAGATTTTGGTTGATGTAATATATGGCATACTCTTTGTTTCCTTCCTTTTGTCCAAGTATGGATCCTATGGAAAAACTAGAAGCATTTGTATGGATATGGAAAGGTAAGCTCCAATTTGGTCCTCTCAACATAGGGGTTTTGGTTAATGTTGCCTTGAGTGCTTTAAAGGACTATTGACAAGTAGTTGTCCATTCAAAATCTACATCCTTTGATAGTAAGGAAAATAGTGGGGTTTAAAGTTTTCTAAAGTCTTGGATGAATCTCTTGTAATACCCAGCATGTTGAAGGAAAAATCTAACATATTTTTGTCTTTGAGGCACAGGGAATGTTGATATCACCTTAAGTTTGTTGGGGCATACTTGAATTACTTCATTTGACACAAAATGTCCTAATACAATCCCCTCAATCATCATCATGTAGCATTTCTCATGACTCAAGGATAGGTTATTTTCTTGACACCTTTTTAGTACCTTCTTCAAATTGCCAATTTCTTCATCATAGGTATTCCCATATGTTTTGAAATCATCCATGTAAACCTCCATGGAATCATGTGCAAAGTTTGAGAATGTGCTTAGTAGTGCCCTTTGAAAGGTGGCTAGTGCATTGCATAGCCCAAATGGAAAGATAGAATAAGCATATGTACCCCAAGGGCATATGAAAGTTGTCTTGTCTTGGTCTTCTGGGGCTATCTTAATTTGATTGTAGCCACTAAATCCATCCAAAAAGGAAAAGTACTTCTTGTTTGCTAATGAATCAAGTACTTGGTCAATGAATGGGAGTGGAAAGTGGTCCTTCCTAGTTGCAAAACTCAATTCATGGTAGTCTACACACACTCTCCATTTCCCTCCTTTCTTAGGGGTAACACCCATTGACTATCAAAGATAGGATAGATAAAGCTTGCATCAAGCATTTTTTGCAATTCTAATTTAACTATATCACAGACTATAGGGTTCATCCTCCTTTGGGATTGTCTAACTGGTTTGAAACCATCATTGATGTAAATCCTATGCATGCATAATGTTGGGTCTATCCCCTTCATGTCATGGTAATCCCATACAAAGGTTGTTGTGTGTGCTTATATCACATTCATTAGTGAGATTTGTTGTATATCAATCAATTGGCTATTAACATTTAATGTTTTACCTGACATTATCTCTAAAGTCAGGGATGTTGTTTGAGTAGATGAAATTTCAAGTCTTGCTATGTTTGGAACACATTGGTGTGGCAAAAAAGTATGAAAATTTTGGGAAACTGACTTAGATGAATTGGCAGGTATCATATTTTGTAGAGGATTTTGCAGACATGTTAAACAATCATGATGTTGCGGGTCCCTACCATAGTTGTTTTGCATGATGTTTGTTATCATGTCATCTTCATCTTGGTTTTCTAAAAAGGGGTTGCATTCAATAGTCATCAAGGCTTGTAAGGATTACTTATCTTCCTCATCTAGGAGAGGTTGTATAGTTTTCTCTAGGTCTGCATGTGGTTGGGCTGGTGGATAAATGACTAATTTCTTAGTCATGTTCCCATTGGAAATGATCATATTCCTAGACTTGCAATCTATGAAGGCATTTGATGCTACCAACAAAGGACTTCCTAATATGAGGGGATATCTTGCAAGATTAGCTTTAGGGTGTAATACCATAAAGTCTATAGGGTACTCCCATGAATCGAATGTTATCACCAAGTCTTCAACGATACCCTTAGGTTTAACTATGGACCTATTTGCCAATTATAGCATACTAGGTGTAGGTCTAAGTTCTACTAACTGTAATAGTTTCATGTTCTCTTTAGTCATTACATTAATTGTTTCTCCCAAGTCAATTAAGGTGTTATTAATGAGAGTGACATTTATTTTGACATCCACTATAGGGCTTCCAAGATTTGTATACTTGGAGACAGTTATGTTTCCCAACATAATGTCTATAAGTTGGACCCTAAGACATGTACAGTCTGAGGGTCTTTTCGCTTCCTGTTTGGCTCTTTGAGGCATAACTCTTTCATTGTTTTAGTATAAATAGGAACTTCCTTAAAGGCCTAAATAAGGGGTATTTTGATGCAAACATCCTTGAGTTATCCCAATAGATCAATTTTAGCTTGTGTTTGATGTCTTTGGACTGCTAATCTCTCAGGGAATGGAGGCTCTGGACTTAGATTGGTTGGGTTAATCTGATTTGATTCAGGATCCTTAGTTTGTTTATCCTACCAGGAGTTCCTCATCAATTAATTTAGTGATATGAGGAGATGAAGGCCCAACTAACATTTTCCCTAATTTGAGGTGGGAATAACTCACCTCAACCCCATAAGTAGGGTATTGAATAGCTTCGTTAGCGTAATCTTGCATTGGGGTTAGGTGCGAGTTGTGTTGGAAATTGAGGTCCTCTAGGTGGTTGTGGTGTTGGATTTGTTGGGTTTGGTATAATGGCTTGTTGTTGTGGCTGCAAGAGTTATTGTGGCTACTGATAATTCATGTTTTGATTTTGCCATTGCTAACCTTTTTGCCACTGAGGTTGCAATTGGTTTTGTTGGGGTGGCCATTGAGAATTAAAGTTAGATCCTTGGTAATTTTTCGGTGGCCACATGTTTTTTTGTTGTTGATTCCAATTGGATTGAGGTAGTGACCATTGTTGGTTTTGCATATTGGCCCAAGATTGAGAGTTCCAACAAGGAAAATTTGTATTGTTACCAAGAAATGACATGTTATAATTCAAAGGGTCTTGGGGTATAACTTGTATTGGTTGTCATGGCTTCCTTTGAGCTATGTAGAATACACGTGCATCTTCACCTTCCAATGTATGAAAGTTTGATGTCCCTTGCTTATCTTCAAATATACTTGCCACCTTCTTGCACTTGTAATTAGTCTTTCTATGTATACAATATGGGCAATATTTTGTAAGGGTTGCTTCTGCCTCTTCTTGCTTCTTTTTCACATGGAGGGTGTCTAATTGTGTAGCCAAGTAGCTGATGATATCCTCCTTCATATTTGATAGAAGATTGTTCAGCTCTATTATAGAGACTCCATTGGGTGACTTGTTAATGGAAGATGTCCTATCTCCTCTAACCTTCTTGATAAAAGACTTTGAATAGTTTCTACATGCTTTGTAGATTTCCTCAAATGGTGCCTGTAAGATATCTCCTGCTCCAATGAGGTTAAGTGCATCCATGAAATCCTCATTAATCCCTCTCAAGAATATCAACTTTAAGGACTCATCTGAGAGTATGTTTAGGTGGGATTTCTTAAAGAAAAACTGAAACCTCTCCATATAGTCTTCCAAGGATTCATCTTCCTTTTATGACATCCTAAATATGTCATCCTTGTTTCTACCTATGCTTTTGCAATAATCTTGGTACTTTTCCAGGAACTTTGTCTTCATGGAATTCTAGTTTGGAACATCATCTCTTCCAAAACCCATAAACCATCTCAGAGCAACATCCTTCAGTGTTGCCGGAAATAATTTAAGTCTATGTGCATCTATGGTATAATCATAAATTTTACATAGCACATCAAACTCAAAAAGGAAGGTATATGGATCCTCCATGACCAACCCATAGAAGACAAGTAATGTTGAAGGAGGTATGTTCTTCAAAGTAGTTGCTCTCTCCTAGTTGGCAATGGGGAACTCAAAGGTTACATGCTCTAGTGGGTCTTCAACTGTTGCATCATCCATCATGTTGATGTGTATGTGGGAAGTCTCCTCTGTATCTGGTGTGGGTAATGGTGTCAAGGATGATTATTCTTTAGGAATAGTACCCTTGCTTTATTCACTTTGTCCACTGGTATCAATGCTTTGTGATGCGGGGAGAAATATTCTCAAAGCGTGTCATTGCCTCCGCATATAATGATTATGAGACTTTGGATCAACGATTCCTACACATTGTTAGTAAAGTGTGTTGTTGTTGATGGGTTAAAACCTAATTACCCTAATGTTGAAAGAAAAATCACTAAACTATGAAAGCTTGAAATTACACAAGAGAATCCTCAACGTAGCACCATCCTTGACAACGGTGCCAGAAATGTAAGGCCTTTCTAATGTTCAATCAACTTGGTGTTTATGAGTAGACACACAATTCAGAGGGTAGGTTCCTAACTGAACAGTTCACCAAACGCTCATGAAGGCTTCATTAAATTATCAATCAAGGATCGTAAGCTTTTGATAGTGTTGGCACTATATGTGTATTCAAGGATCCCAACTACACCCTATATCGATGAAACATAGGTGGTCACATATGTAATGAAAACTATAAAGGCTGGAAAGGAAAATAAACTATCAAATTGTAAAATAGGAGAAATAGCATGAATCTATTGCTTATGCTATAGGTACCTTCTGCTTAATGTTGTAATTGCTAACTACTGAATCTAAACTTGCAACTAATTAACACTATTGACTTCTGACTCCTAACTTCTCAAGACTAACTCAATATAATATTACATAATGTAGTTCATGCTACAGTATATCATTCATGGAGTTCTCATAAATATAAGTGAGAATTTGAATAAATGGATACAACAATATAACATCTAATCTAATACATAAAAGAAGATGGGTTGGCAGTAGCTCGAGTTGCCCTTGCTCAAGTTGTTGCAGACACATGAGATATCAAATACGCACTACTGATCAACAAATCATGATAGTAACTAAACTCCTTTATTACATAAGTATTGAGCTTATTACAGTCTGACAAGAATCTTCAAAATATTTTCCATTCAAAGATACATATCCATTAGAACTAAATGTAATGTCATAAAATTGCACCCCTTGCAATTTCACCTACATTTTTGCATCCACTTTAGTGTCTACTCCCTTAGTATTTGTGTAGGCTCATTTTTTGCCCTTGCACCAACCTTTTCCCCTCTCAAGATGCTTAGGACCCCTTTTTAGCAACTTCCTTCATGCGTCAACTTTGCGTTAAATCTTGTGATTTCCTCGTTCCCGCCATTTTGTAGTGTGATTTTTTTGGACACTAGCGTGTTGTGTGGGATGCATGGGCATCCATGCACCACGCTAGCATCCCACACCATTTCGACGTTGAAATGGTTGTATTTGAGTGCCTTAACACTTGTCACTTGCCTTTTGTCGATGGTAACAGCTCGAGATGCCTTGTAATGGCTCGAGAAGCTTCTTTTCCCTCCTATTCTCTCTTTAAAATCTATCTTTCCAATCCATTGGATCTTCTTGGTCTTTCTCTCTTGGAGACACTCTTTTCTCTCTTTCTTTCACTCTCTCAAGCTTGCATAGCTCTCTTTCTTGTTACAAAACTCTCACATTCTCATAACATTTTCTATAACTCTCATGGCTCGCATAGCTCTCTCTCTCTCTTTGGCTTCCTCAAGCCTTGTAGGTGATATCTATTTACTTGTTTTGTGTCTTTGAGCATCTTGGGATTTATCACATCCCTTGTCTATGCATTGTCTATCTTATCTATTCATTTATCTTATTGTCTATTACTTTCTCTATCTATCTATCTGGCTATCCATAGAGGTGAGAACACCAAAACGAGTGGTTTGATTGAGGCAAGCCCCTAAATAGCCCCAACAATTTTCCTCAGTCTTATGTGTGCAGGTATTAAAGATATTTCATTGTTGGAGGCTTCATTGCTTGGTCTATTGTGAGCACTTTCTTTCTCTTCCTTTAGTCTATCATTTTACATTCTTTAATTTATACCTCATTTAGTTTACATTATTTTATTCTTTGTTATACTCTGTTACTTTCTTGCATTTTACGCGTTCTTAGTAGTCAGAGTAGAAGTAGTCTAAGGTGTTTTATGGGATATTCTTGGTTTTTGGTATGTATGAGACATTAGCACACCTTTAGGATGCCAACACATCACATTGTCTTTCGTATGTTGTGTTGTCATCCTTTGGCCGAGAGCTCGTCAGTCTATCCTGAAAATCTTTATGACCTATTCATTCTAATTTTGGAACTCTCGTCACTTGAGCTATGTTATTATTAGGTAGTCTGAGGTAGTTTAGGGTAGTTTGTTCCCTGTGATTCTCTTGGTAATCAAGAGACTCGTGAGCAGCGAATCCCCCTTGACTACACTAAATAACATAAAACTAACAACAATGAAGTATTGTTTGGTAAAACAATAAAAAACTAGAACTAAAACTAAATTTTCTCCTCAACCAATGATCCCATTATATAGGCTCGGAAGGGGTTTTATTCACACAAGGACTAAATATAGAACATAAATGCATATGTCCACTCTCCCTCAAGAATAGGGAGATGACTAGTCATTGTAACCGATAACCATAATTGAAAAAGACATAAGAAGAGATTTCAAACTATAACTTTGCCTTAACGGTATGATAGAGACGTGCTCCATGCAAACTGCCACATCATTAAACTTCCCTACTCATAGTAGACTCCTTCCTGTCATCTTATTTGGTGTTGGTGGTGACTTATAGTTGACCATTCAATGGTCATCTTGATTTCTTGTTGGAGTTGTCACGTTTCAAGAATTTTGATTTCTCCTCTACAATTGGCTATGGTCTTATGTTGTGGGTTGTAAATCCAATTGTTGCAGGTTATAGTTCTCCTTAGCTACAAAAGATTAGTTTCATCCTAAAACATACACATCATTAACAATCATGAATCAAGCATAAAATTATTCTAAATTTTATGAACATTTATACATCCACACATACAAATACCATCATATCATAATTATATTTCTACATACTAAAGTCTAGTTTAAAATGCATAGAAGATATAAAAAATGTATAAGTCTTTAGGATTGTCTGTGAACTTGGCAGATTGAAATACTAAAAGTCGTGAACTTAATGAAAGAAAACTAGCTATTATCTAAGCTCATCAATGGGGAGTAGGCCAAGAGATTATTTTAGGTGTCTACACTAATTATCATCAAATAAAAATTGCACACAATTGAACAAAATAAAGAAAACCCATTGAATTTTCAATTCCAATTCTAAATTAGCTAATTCTAATCTACTGAAAAAATAAAATAAATATAATTTAATATTATTTTAATTACATTCTTTAAATTATTAATACAAGACTATTACTTTACAACCCATGGTTAAATGTTCCCACACTTCACATACCCAACCTAGTACCACCTTTGCCACAACCCTCATTTTCATTGTTAGTCACATAAGAACTTTTCAAAGTTGTCAAAATAAAGTTTCAATAACTTAATATTTTAGAAGTTATTATTAATTCTAAGTGTCATTCTCATCAAATTAATTACTTAAGATGAACTTTATAACTTAACTCTAATCTATTACTTATTTTGATATGAATATAATTAGCCAATAGGCTACATATAGTGTGAGATTTGAGCTTGAAACAAGTCTCACGACTGCAAATCACTCAACAAAAAACAATTTTCAGCTGTCGTTTAATGGTAAAGCCTCCAAAATATCACTTATCACATAAGAGCCAAATAAATATTGATTTGACAATTGGATGGGAACATTCTATTTCCATTTGCATTGTTTTTTGTCAATTTGATGACAACTTTCTTTTTTCATTTGCATTGCTTTATGTTTTAAATGTGTATGCAAACATTTCATAATCAAATAATAGCTAATTTCTTAAAGGGAAAAATCTAGATTTGTCTAAGTTTATTTCATTCCATTATTTAGCACTTATTATTAATTGTTTAATCCAGCCACATGCAACTAGAATTTGCAAAGCATCCATGCACACACACATACTCTCTAACATATTAACATACATATAGTTTTCTATCAACGTAATCCTTGAACCTCCTTCAGATGCAAGTGCTAGTAATTAATATATATCTAATTTATTGTTAAATTATTTTTATGAATTGTAACGGTAATTGATGGATGAGGATCATGAAGTCATTTTGATGCAAATTTATACAATGGAGACTGAGAGGAACTAAGGAGTTTGCATAAGAGAAAAAATTTTAAAAAAAGAGTTAAATGCCATAAAAGGGGGATGGAGGATCCACATCTATCTTCCACAAATGAGACAGATCCTTTGAAACCATCAGGTCATCATCCAAAAAAGAGTATTCCATGGAGGTTGGGATACATTTCAGGCAAATAAAACCACAAATGATTGAGCATAGACGGGGGTGGATTCAAGCTAGTTGAGAGGTTGGAGTTGACAAGGATGAGGAATGCAAAGCAGGCAGTTGGGATTCAAATATGGAAATCCATGAAGAGATTGATGTCCACGTAGAGGTTCTTTGATTTGTTGAGAATGCTGGTGAAGATCACGGAATTGGGTGTTACACCTGCCAACTGCATCGTACCACGAGAAAGATGCTGGGAAGGTCGTGAACTTTGGTGTTACTCCTGCCATCTGCATTGCTGGTAAGTTTCTAACGCCTTATCAATGGATCTGCTTCATGCATTTCATGAGATCTCTTTTCTTTGGGGTATTTTGTTTGCAACTGTTCACGTGCCTTGTTTATGCTTCCACTTTGCATGCATGTGAACCAGGGCAGATTTAATCTTTATGATTTTAATGGAGGTCCATACCTTGTTCCAAAACTCCTCTTTTGGCATAGGCAAGGATGCTAGGAAAGGTAGTGAATTTGGCTTTACGCTTACCAATAGCTTTTGCTTCCACATTTCTATAAGGCACTTGAACTACATCTCAAATTCACTTTCTAAGTGTTCTTCGATAGATCTTCATAATATATTTCAAAGCTGACATTTTCATGCGTGATGGAAGGATGCTAGCAAAGGTTATTGAGTTAGGTTTTATACCCATCAATTGCATTTGCTTAAAAAACCTCCCAGGCCTTCTCACTAAGCTCATTTTGCACATATCTAGTAATGATGGCGTTCCACTGCACCATATTTGATGGAGACAGTTTCTTGAAAAGTCTTAGAACCTCATCAATAATATCATTTTGGATATACACTACAATCATCACAAAGTGCATTGAGGCATTCCTTGAAAACCCTTAGAGCCTTGTCAAGATCACCATTTTTTTTCATATCTTGTAATTATAGTGGTTCATGAGATCACATTTGTATTGTGTATTTTTTCAAATAATTAGTTTGTCTTTTAAATATTTCCACATTTTACATACATGACCATCAAGACATTCACAACTATAATGTCTAACAAAAGAAAAAATGCTCAAAAATCATGTTTGGTGGATTTCCATATTTTGTTACTTGCATGGTACTTGCAGAGAGGACTTCCTTTGATAATGCTCTATTACACCATAACTAGATTGGAAAGATTTATATCTTTTTTTTTTATGGTAAAAGCTAAAATTCTAATGTCTTGCATGAACCATAAATATGGATAAAGGAGGCTATGCATAACTCACTTTCGGTTCTTGCATGGTATTTGGACTCTAATCTTGTGATGTGATTCTATGCTAGAATAAATTGTAAAATTTCATTTCAGTATGTTCTATATGGTTATGCATCATGATATCCATATGGATAAATTTCTCAAGGACTAGGTTAGGTTCATAGGATCAATGTCCTATACCCTTTGAATTATATTCTTGTTTAATTAAAAATTGTGACTAAACTAACTCATGGTTGTATTGCAGCCATATTATATTTTAATAGACAAAGGTATGCTAAATTTCTCAGTTGAATTAAATGAAAAAAGTACTCCTATCACACAATCACGTATTATCCTAGACTAGGGAATTCTAGTTAAATCCTTCTTATTGTGATAATTATTGAATTGATATTCATTAAATTATCATCAATAGTAATTGATTACTAACTATTGTTATAATTCTTATGATGACAGTGATTCCATGGCCAATCCTTAGGAGGATAGGATGGAATTATGTTTATACTTTAATACTATTTTCCATGGTGAAGTTTCTATATTTTAGATAAGGTACAATATTGAGGTATCTGGAAATTTATGATTGTATTTTAAAATTATTGGAAGGAATGATGATTCTCAAAACCTTATATAGATGATCAATCTATATGTATAATTGGATGTAGTTAATGTAACAGTTGTCTTATCATAGAAATGCTCACAGTTGACTAATTCTAAGTTCAAGCTAATTTTATTACTACTTAGCATAGAATGATATAATGATTATCATTGTATGATAAGTACTAATGAGATTAGTACTTTGTGTATGGGAGGTATACATAGGTAACATCTATTTATAATGTCTATATATGATTTTTTGTATCTTCTCTATTATTTAAATACTAAAAAATGAAAATGTATAACCCTGTGTAATATCATATTGTTTGGAGCCATCAGTAGCCAAGGATTCTCGTGAGGTTCTTGTACCCTTCTTGTGTATACTTGGATCAATTTTCTTATTATCTTTATGATAATCTTATCAAGTTTTTATTTCCTTGGTTATCATTTAGTTATTGTCTTGATAGCTTGGTTAGCATTATTGATGTGATATTCATTCATATTACTCTAAATCCTTGATTTTGAATCTATAGGTTTTCTTGAATAATTCGATTAATCATTAGTTAATATAACCCTTTGATGTTGTAGTCAAATTTTTCTACTAGATATTAAGTTTTTGAGAAGTATTAAGTTAATAATAGTAATTATTCTATTGAATATTTCTTTGAGAATTTAGGTAGTTTGCATACAATTTAGACAATAGTCACGGAAAAATCAAGAGGAAATGTCAATTAACCATTGTTGACCTCCCTAGTATAAAATGTGTCTAAGGTTAGAGGTATGGTGTAGGTTTGAAGTCAATTTTAGTAGAGGACTCATTTTATTGGTGTGCATATATATATAGTCATCCATTTCCCACATGTGAAGGACTTAGTCATATTTTTTTATTTACAATACCCTAATTTCTTTTAAATACTTACTATAATAAAGTGCTTAAAGGGAAGATCTAAAAATATTTTATTTCTATACTATATGTAAATTAAATTGTATCTAGTAGTTAAGTTTTATGGGTACATATCTATGTTGCTTAACTTGTAAAATTAATGTCGATCCTAAACCAAATAGTACTTGCATTTGCAACGATAATTGTTACCTAGTGTTTCAAGTCATCTAAACTTTATGAATCTCTAAGACTTGAAGAGAGGAAATTTTAACTCTTGGATCTACACTATTTTCTTCAAATTCAAAGATGCAATTAAGGGTAATGAGTATAGAAATAGAAGGTTAGTAATGTGTATTATACTTTAGTCCTCTCGAATAAGTTATATGATATCTTGAAAGATTTTATGGGCATACCTTATCATTTGGCCACTATTTCACATAGTATAAAAGTGAGTATTGAATACTCTTTTCACTTGATTATGATGCTTCATGAGAAAACATGGTAAATAGTAGATATGATATCATTACCTAGATAATTTGTATAGGATGTGGCAATTTAGAAGATATTTAATATATAGATAAATTTTAAATTATATGCTTCATTTAGGTGAAATCATTTGCTAAATTATTATCCTTTAATTTTTCCTTCAATATTTTCAAGTGTGCGGTAGATTAAGTCAACTAAGGTTAGTAATGTTGTTTCTTCAATTCCTAGGTAAATTGTATTATGCTTTATATCAAATTTGTTGCATATAAATCAATATAAATTCACAAAAAATTCTTTCGATAGATGGTAAATTTTGCATAATATTGTAGAAACTTATTGAATTTTAGTTGAATAGATTACATCACAAACAATTACTTTGTTAATCATATATGTGTATATATTATGGTTTAGATTAATTGAGATTAAATTAATTAATGGAACAAGCAATTTTATGATGTATTTTTAAAAAGAAATTCTTAGGTATTGGGTATTATACACCCAATAAGAAAAATCAATAACCTTTTGAAAAAGAAAAAAAAAACTAAAATTAATAAGTGACTAGGGAATCATCCTAAAACCCAAATTCACCTCCTAGGTAAACATGATATCATCTCACATACAAAACTTAACATCAAACAACTTATTCTAAAGTGCTTGCAAGTAGACCTTTAATTTAGGATTATATCCATGTTTCACTTAAATGGATGGCAACCGACAAAGAATGATCTAGAAATTGAACCCTAGAAAGGGTTACATACCTGTGCGAACCCTTTTCCTAGTACCTGCAAAACAACATGAATAAACGAGTTAGACAAGGAATTACAAGCCAAAAGAAGGATTCCCCATGAAATCCATTTACAAATCAAACTAGGAATGAAAATAAACAAGAACACAAAGAAAATGATAGAAACTAGATTCAATCCTAATTCAAATAACAAACACTTGATCCCATGGGGGAATTGGTGCCAATTTGATGTGAAAATTGGCCCTTTCCCAATCCCTATGATGCAAGATTCGAATGTTGAAGAGATTGTTGATCCACTTTTGATGAAAAGATGAGAACTCCAAGCCAAATCTGCAAAAAGCCTAACTAGGAATTTGAATGATGCATGGAAATGGCTAAGTATTTTAGCATGGTAACTTTGCTTGGATTGTGGATGATGAAATGAGGAGAGGATCTCTTCATTTATAGGATTTCAAGATGGATGAATGCCCAAATTTGAGCAATGTGGGACTAACTTTCATCCAATGATATGGTGCCACTTGTCAAGCTATGAATGGATGATGGTTGTGCAAGATTTGGGGTTTGTGCCAATAAATGCCAATATTTGAAATTCAAATTTGTTGAAATGACATGTAAGAGGGAAGGGGAAAATGCAATAAATGCCACTTGGCTCAAGGCAAAGGACATGTAAGAGGTTTTAAATGCCTTGTTGGATGTACATGTTGACTTGGAATTTTTGAATTCAAATTGAGAGAATATTCCAAAAGATGCCATGTGAGGAAAATAGAGATTTAATAAATGAATTAAATCTATTTTCATGTGCAACTTGCATTATCTAAAGGATGTGACATGAGATGAGGTTAAATTAATCAAGGGTTTAATTAATTTAACAGGAGATTAGATGATGTGACTTATTTGACTTAGATTTATGGATTTATTTAAATCAGATAAGAGAGGAATATGATAAGAGGCTAATTAAATAAATATTTTGATTTATTTAATCAAAAGGATGGTGTTAGATTAAATCAAATAAGGTTTTAATTTATTTAATTTAATGGATAGACTTTAGAGATTTAATCAAATAAATTGATTATTTAATTAAATAGGGATAATTAGATCATATGGATTGATTTAATTAACAAGAGAAAGTGACTTAATTAAACAAAATGATTTATTTAATTAAGAGATTAATATTGATGAATTTAATCATATAGGAGGATTTGATTAAACGGTTAGACCGAGGGATGATTTAGGAAGAAACGATGTTAGTAAGTCAGGATCAGATGCACGATGTCAATCAGTATATTTTCAATATCTACATTTTGCCCCTCTTTGAAGCAATGCACTCATTGCATTGGTTCAAAGAATAAACGATCTCGATCAAAGCCAAAAAATTTGGTATCAAAACCTGCCCCACTGCTGCATGGCGAGAGAAAACATGCCATTATAATGCCCCCTCGAGAGATCAAACGAAAATTTTAATTTTTTGGGTGATCTCATGAAAAAAGGTGACAAAGTGTCTGATAAGTTGAAAAGGGGTCTGGGGGGCTAAAAACGTGTCTAAATGCAATAAAATGATGAAAAACAAGCCTCAAATGGACAAAAACAGGTTCGGGGGTCCAAAACCCTAGTAGGACAGCCCTAGAGGGTCAAAAAACCCTAATTTTTAGGCTTAAAAGGGGCCCGAGGGGTCACTTTCAAGTCATTTTCACACACCTCTGCTAGCAAACCTCGAGATTTGAGCTCTGACCTCCTAACGATATGGCGCAACGACAGCTTCCTCTGCACATTTACGACCGAGTTCGGACCTACCAGCGGCCACCTGGCATCAATGCCCCATTATGTGATCCTTACCTTAGCTTAATTTTTTCATTTTAACGCATTTATTACATGTTTTAAGGAGAGCTCGCCTCCAGCGGCGCTATTATAGCGTCGCTCAGTGTTTAAAGTGCACCGCTTTTTGCCATTTTCCGTCGCAGCGGTTTTGTTTAGCGCTGTAGCGGTGCAATCTGGAGTTTAAAAACTCCATTGTTGGGCTCGGGCTCGGCTCAAACTCGGCGGGCCAGTTTGGAAAAGTGCGCCGTGACGGCGCCCTTTTCACGAAAACTGCGATGCTGGGGGTTAAAGTGTGTCGCAGCGGCGCTATTTGGCCAAATTTTGGGTCCAGCATCGGAGTTTGAAAGAACTCAAACTATGACGCCTTCACAAACTGCACCGCTAGGAACGAGTTTGAAGCATTAGGTCAGGAATTTTCTAAAAAAAATTAACATGCCGACTTGCGTGATGCAGGACGAGCCCAGGGAGCTTTATTCTCGGGAGCACTGGTCACGGGATCTAGCGAGCATTCTACGGGACTGTAGCAACAGAGACCAGGATCGGCTGGGAGTTGCAGGACTATGGCATATTGCGTACGCAGCGCTCGTGCGCACACACCTCGAGATGTTGTTAGCACTGCACAGCGATGGCACAGCGAGACGTCGTTGTTTCATCTTCCCACTGGTGAGGCGACCGTCACATTGGAGGATGTTTGGTGCATATTACGTTTGCCCATTCATGGTCGCCGGGTGATCTATGATATGGAGGGACGCGAGTGGTGCACCCGAGTCCTCGCCACTCGAGATATTATTTACTGCGAGGGTCAGATCGAGCTAGAGAGGTACAAAGTTATAGCACCTCCCTTCCGCTGGGCGATTGCGGTGATCATGTCAGGTTTGGTTGCCCCAGATAGATGGGAGCAGTACTTCAGTCCTGGATGGGGATACTACTAGAAGAGGACAATCCGGGACAGGCCGGTTCGATTTGCATGGGGACCTTTCCTTCTAACTTCACTTTACAGGGATCTCCACAAGTATGCTTACGTGGATGGCAGAGCACTAGGAGCTGGCATGACACTTTTGCATGTCTGGGCATGGGAGCACATTTATGTGCTACGTCCGCGAGTGGTTCTAGTTCCGATGGGGGCAGAGGATGCCCTGGTGGCACGGTACAGAGGTGGTGTGTCTTTCACACACACTGGAGAGCACAGGATCCCCTACTGGAGGCAGGTCATAAATGAGATGCTTGTGTTCACTTGGAGATCATACCTCGGTCAGCCTGGATGGGCTGATGATGCAAACCAGCTCTTCTACTGCTGCCAAGACCGCTACATGTAGGGCCGAGAGCACACTATGATAGAGAGATACTTGCCCGGGCGTGTACAACATCAATTTGGGGAGTCGTAGGATCAGCCAGATGACGATTACGTGGCTGTCTTTGCACGTAGCATGACACAGGTGTTATGGGGCCCTAGTATTCCTGCTGCAGAGGCGGTTGATAGTTTTTGACATTTGGTAGCCCGACCGTGGGCTTACGATTAGGGTTTGGTAGATCTGGGCATGACACGAGCCTACAGAGACTGGTTCAGGCCTCCTCTTTGGTTGACTGTTCCAGGTGAGGATCCAGAGGCACGCAGGGTCAGAGGCAGGGGGAGAGGACGAGGATAAGGTCCCAGGGTCGCGATTCGACAGGATCCACTGTTGGTGCCCCCAGTTCCGCCAGGTCAGGGAGATGTCCCCATGCAGGACCAGCATCAGGATCCGCCAGTCCCACCACCACGAGCTGAGGGTGAGGGTTAGGTTCACGCGCAGCCCCAGGCATAGCCAGCAGGGCAGGCAGACGCGCGGGATGCCTTGATTTTGCAATTACAAGCACAAGTACAGGCAGTGACGGTCGAGAGAGACCAGGCACGGGCTGAGAGAGAGTAGCTGAGAGCAGAGAGGGATCAGGCTATGCAGCAGAGACAGGCTGCAGAGCTACAGATAGTGACAGAGCTAAGCCGCAAGCAGCAAATTGAGAGTATGACAGCCTCCTCGTCTCAGGGTACCATGCCAGTACGATCCTACAAGGAGGCCATTCGAGAGGTAGAGTACTACTGTCGTGCCTACCACGACCATGTACCTAGAGCAGCTTGGGTCCCAAAGTACTCAGAGAGAGCCAGTTAGAGACCACCAGAGGGTCACAGTGACAAGGGCGAGGGCAGCATTCACGGAGATCGACCGTGATCCAGATGACATATGATTTTGCGCCTTATCGGCCCATTTTTGATAGCCCTGATGGGCATTTTGTACTAATTGACATACACATACAGTTATCCGATTATTTTATTCTTTTGTACTATGACAGTGACATTGATGATATGATATATGAGTCGATTTTGATGAGATGTACTGTGTACTTTTATTTATGCATGGATGGTTTATTTCTATATGCTTTACAGTGATGTTCCTATGGATGCATTTATTTCTAATGATATATGCGATGCTATGATGTGTAATAATGTGCGTAATAATACTTATTTATGAGATGATTTATGAATGTAATATGATGTGATGGTCGTGATATGATGCAAATGGTTTTATGAGATGTTTTAGAATAACAAATGTTATTATCCTACATGATGTATGTGATGTAATGATATGCAAAGTGATATGCTAATGTGTAATGAATTAAATGCTTATCTGCCTATTTGTTTATGATTATGCAATAAATGATTATGAAATGATTCTGTAAATGCTATGTGACGATTTAGATGGTAATGTGAAATGGTTATGAAGTGCAAATGCAATGTTTATGCAATGATTAATATAATGCTATGAGATGCAATGTAATGGGTGAAATGTGATGATATGGATGCACCTATTTATATGATGACGAGAATGCGATGTTTCGTATATGATATGCAATGCAATGTGCTAATGATGTCTATATGATGTGCTTTATGTAATATGCTAATGATTTGTGTATGCAAGATCGATGGTGATGATGGTGATGATGATCAACTATCATAGTACCTGGTTAGCGCGGTTAGTAAGGAGAGAAGAAGTCATTTCAACAAGACACATGATAACACAAATGCAAACGATGATGATGATTATGATTACTTGCTGAGGAATTGGGATTTTCAAAGGGCCAAATTTTCTTATGTTTGATAACACACATGGTACGATGCATCAAGGTATAGAAAACCAGGATGGTGTGGTACTTAGTGTGATGGACTTTAACTCAACAAACAAATAGGAGTATTCTTGTTCACACCTGACATACGAAAACCATGCTAGGATGCACTTCAAAAGTTTCAAACACCTTGAACCAAAACATGAAAAGGTAAACCTATCCCTGTAATAGTCAACAAGTTGCCCTAGACCTCTTCCATACATACTTAACAAAGCAAGTATTCACCAAGGTTATATTACAAGAGCGTCCAACAAGCATAGCAAACAAAAGATAATGATCATTGCCCCATTCCTACTTCTCTAAATCCTCTATTTTGGGATATCATCAAGACGTCCTTGGAATGAGCGCAAATAAGATAAGTTAAAAGATAAAGACCAAGTAAACAAACAGACTGATGCTCTTCAATACCACTAATGGAAAGAGGATGTGTTTTCTAAGGATGATGAATGAAAATTATTGCCAAAAGATAATGCCCATTGTAGGAAGGATTCATCCTAGGACATGTTAGTGGATGGCGGCACGTCATTTCGTTTATAAGGGATGATTGATATGGGACCAATTCAGATGAGGTGTTACCAATACGAAGAGATATCCAGCTTGCTTACGTACTAACTTAGATTTTAGACTTGGCGTTTTGAGCTCTACTTTCAAATTGCTAGAGTTGTTTCCAATTGTTTCACCAAAGGTTGAGGATGACGATCAGTTTATTGTGAGTGGTGTTTATTGTGGGTGCAAGCAAGATGAGGCAGATGCACTTTTTCAAATATTTGGATGTTTTGCAATGTTTTGAGGCTGTTTTTGGTATTTTTCGAGGTTTTACAAATGTTTTGATTTTTGATTTTCCATTGTTTTTGGGATTTTCTGAAATTTTGACCAAGAAACTAACCTAAAAACCTATCCTAGGGGCCTCGGGGGCTGATCAACAGATTATCCTTGCCTACATTATACACACAGAGACCACGTAGTTTGACTGACGACTTCACAGATTTACAGATGACGATATACATGATGAGATGTCAGTTTATTATGACGGACTCCTATAGACTCGACCTAAATGTCTCGGGGATGATCAAAGATCAACCTTGCCTACGTTCAAGCTCAGAGATGGCGTAGTTGACAAAACGACCTTTGTTTTTGGCTTTTGATGTGTTTTGAATATTTTTTGGATTTTTGGATTTTTTGATGTTTTTGGATTTTCTGATGTTTTGATGTTTTGGGATTTTCTGATTTTCTGATGTTTTTGGATTTTTTGATTTTGAGGACTTTAAGACCATACATGAATCCGATCCAATGAGAATGTGCCCCCAGTGTGATGCAATAGACTACTCCGATAAAGGTAGGACAAACTGACCTTGAGGATGGGCCGAGTAGTTCTAGGAGGGATCATGATACGGACACAGGACCAAGCTATGGTGCGGATGTGAGTGGATGTGTGATGGATGGCGACCTGAATGCGATGGATGATGGAAGCGAAATGGAGGGATGATGCAGATCAAACCATAAAGATCTTGGTGGATGGAAAGTGCTTATTTACAACCGTTTGCGTTTTCACCAGGTATTTCTAAAGTGCCACCGAAGTGGTTTCACTAGGGACATTTTTTATCCTTTTATTTTTGATTTTTTTCATATTTTTATTTTTTTGTTGTCACCAAACGCCTTGTTTTCCAGGTTTTAGCCAAAGTAACCATTTTTTTAGGACTTTTTCTAATTTTTTGGATTTTTTTGGTTTTATACCGGAAGATTTAGGCATTAAACTTTTTGAGAGTGGGGTTATTCATGGGATCCCTGAGGTTCCCAACCGGTGTCGATGGAATGATATGCCCTGATTTATAGCTTGTTGTGATGATGAAAGGCCCTAACCAATTGGTTCGAACTTGCTCTTTGCTGCTGGGATTGGGACATTCTTCTTAATTTTCTTTTAAGACCACCTCTGACTTGGAAAGCCTATTTCTGATTTTCTTTTGTTAGCTCCTTTGAGGTCTACTCTGATGAGCTTGCAAGTGATTTAAAACATCTATTCATTTCATCCAAGAACTCCAGCTCATTTAATCTTGACACCTTAGTCCTCATCGGTGATGAGGTTTTGCAAATATCCAGGGATGGGAGCTCGATCTCAATGGGGAGAACCGCTTCCATCCGTAGACCAAGGAGAAAGCGTGGCGTGGGTGTCGGATGCTAGTTGATAAGCCCAAAGGGCGGATTAAGCTACAAGTGTCGATACACCGCATCATCGCCCATTTTCTTGAGGATTTTGAGGATGGTTTTGTTCGTTACTTCTGCTTGGCCATTGCCTTGGGGATAGTACGGGGTGGAAAAGCGATGCTGGATTTTGAATTTCTTGCACAAGTGGCGAACCTCCTGGTTCTTGAAGGGTGTCCCATTATCTAAGATGATGGCTTGTGGGACACCATAATGACAGATGAGATAGTTCAGAATGAATTTTGAGATTTGCTTCCCAGTGATATAGGTCATGGGTATAGCTTCCACCCACTTAGTGAAGTACTCAGTTGCAGTGAGGATGAACTTGTGGCCATTGGATGAGGTGGGTGTGATTTTTCCAATGAGATCGAGTCCCCATTGTGAGAAGGGCCATGGTGTGACGATCGGGTGAAGCTCTTGAGCTGAAGCATGGATGAGATCCCCATGCTGTTGACATTGTAAACACTTTTTAGCATAATCATGCGCTTCTCTTTCCATTGTGGGCCAGTAATACCCCAGCCTCAGCAGTTTCTTGGCAATGGTCATTCCACTCGAGTGTGAGCCACAGATACCATTATGAACCTTGGTTAGAGCGGTTAATGCCTCCTCAGCATTTAGACAGCACAGTAAGGTACCTTCTATGCTTCTACGGTATAAGGTATCACCTAGGATGAAAAATTTGGATGTCTTTTTGATAAAGGTTCATTTTAGGTTTGATGGGAGGTCAATGGGTATGACTCCTATTCGAAGATATGTATAGATGTCATGATACCAAGGATCGCTAGGACCAACGATTTCACACACATATTTCGATTCCAGTACCTCGAATGTGGGAATGAGAAGCTGCTCGATCAGAAATTCATACTTCGGTACATTATGAGGGATGTCTAATAGGGAGCCAATTGTAGCCATGGCGTCAGTTGCTCTGTTGTTGGTTCTCGGAATCTGCTCAAATGTTATGTCAATGAAGGATTCCTTTAGAGTCTCCACCAATTTCTTGTATGGAGTTAGCTTATCATCCTTAGTCTGATATTCATTATTGACCTGATTTATGATCAACTGAGAGTCCCCATACACCTTGAGAACTATGATATTCCATTGCATTGCTATCTTGAGGCCTCTAGTCAAAGCCTCGTATTTTGTTATGTTGTTAGTGCAAGGAAATGCCAATTTATATGACTTCGGTATGTAGTCCCCTCATGGAGTGATGAAGAAGACACCAGCTCCTGATCCATGTTGTGTGTATGAACCATCTAAGTATAGTTTCCAATGGTCAGTTACATTGAGGTTAAAGATGGATTCATCTGGGAATTCTGAGACAAGAGGGTTCTCAGAATAAATGGGTGCTTCTGCTAGTTGATCTGCAATAACTTAACCCTTGATTGCTTTCCTCTCTACATACTCAATGTCATACTTTGATAATATCATTACCCACTTTTCCATTCTTCCTGTGAGCATTGCCTTTGATAAGAGATACTTGAGGGGGTCAATTTTTGCGATGAGCTTTATCTTGTGTGCCAACATGTAATGTATGAATTTTTGGGATGCAAACACTACTGCGAGGCAAGCTTTCTTGATGAATGAGTAATTTAGCTCGTGACTGACCATTGTTCTGCTGATATAGTAGATGGCCCTCTCCGTTTTGTTTTCATCATGTTGAGCTAGGAGAGCTCCAAGGGTTGCTGTTGTTGCTAACACATATAAGATCAATTGCTTCTTTGGGATGGGTAGCATTAAAACTAGTGGTGTCAGTAGATATTCCTTGATTTTTTTAAATGCTTCTTCACATTTTGCATCCCATTTGTACGCTACCCCCTTGTGGAGTAGGTGAGAGTATAGGTTCTGCTTATTTGCCAGTTGTGCTATGAATCGTCGAATGGATTGAAGTTGGCCTTGGAGGCCTCTTAGTTGTTTTAATGTATTTGGTGCTTCCATCTCAAGGATTTCCTTTACTTTTGCCAGATCCACCTCAATACCCCTCATGGACACTATGTATCCTAGCAGTTTACTTGATTGTACGCTGAAGACGCACTTCTTGGGATTTAGTCTAACTTTGTATTCCTCCAGTCTGTCAAAGATAGCACTTATGGTTGCTATATGATCTTGTCTTTTTCTTGACTTTGCTAGGATGTCATCAACATAGTCCTCAACTTTCTTGTGAATCATATCATGGAATATTAGTGTCATGGCCCTTTGATAGGTTGCACCTACATTCTTTAGGCCGAATGGAATCATGTTCCAGCAATAGGTCCCCCATGGACAAGTGAAAGTCGTCTTGTGTTGATCTTCTTTTGCTATCATGATCTGGTTGTATCCTGAAAATTTGTCCATAAGTGATAGCATCTCATGCCCTGCCGTCATATCTACTATCATGTCGATGTTGGGAAGTGGGAAATCATCGTTGGGACATGCTTTGTTCAAATCTCTAAAGTCCGTACAAATTCTGATTGCTCCGTTAGGTTTTGAAACATGTACCAAATTTGACACCCATTCTGGATAATCGATTGGTCGAATAAATCCTGCATCCAACAACTTTTTGAGCTCCATTTTGACCAATAAGGCTATTTGAGGATGCATTTTTCAGAGTTTTTGTTTGACGGGCTTTGCTTCTGGGTACACTGCTAAATGATGAACCACAGTCTCTGGATCTAACCCTGGCATATCAGCATAACTCCATGCGAAGTTTATTTGTCTTTCCTTTAGGAATGCTACTAGGAGTTCTTGCTCTTCTATTAATAGTGATTCTGTGTAGAATGTGATATGCGGGGTCTCCTCTATTCCTATGTTGACTGGATTGCACTTTTCGGCCAAGACTGCTAATTTCTCCTAGTGAATAGCTCTTAAGGGAAGATTGAATCCTTCATCCCCGGGCACCTCAGAGAGGTTTTTGTCGTTGGATACGTCCTTTCTTTTTATTATTTTCTTGTCGGAGAGTGCCATAGTGTGGTTTTCACTCAAGGACTTGGATATGATTCTTAGTTTCTCACTTTTGCGACTGAAGGATTCAATCGTTTCCCCGTAATAAGCATGTGTGTCCAACTCCATTATAAACCCTGCCTTATGGTCTCCATCTAGAATGTTATCCCTCAATCCCATGAATTCTGAGAGCGCCTCATCGTTTTCAAATGTATCAAGAATTGGTGGTCCTCGTTGGTCGTAATCGATTAGTTGGGGGTAGACTAAATGGATCTCATGATTTGGATGATCGGTTTTGAAGGAGAGGGTGCTAATCATATACAGGGTGGTATCTTCGAATAACCTAGGGAGATTGGATATGGTATCTTCGTCATCGCTACTAATATAGGGCTCAGTTATGAAATTATGTGTGTCTCTACCTGTGACTATTGGTGAGTGTACTTGTACTAGCACTGGCTGAGGAGAGACATTAGCGGCTCTAACCGAAGGACTTCGGCCACGTATGGTTATTCTCAGAGGGGTACATCCAAGACCAAGATTTGTTATGGGTCGCGTCTATGGCATGATAGGTATTATGAGCCCATTGTCATTTTTTTGCAATCTCTGATTTCTTTCGTAGCCCATTGCGAACATCATTTGTAGGCCCCTGCTTCTTTCATTCATTGGTAATTCAGGTGTTGGTCTTTCATCTCGATACAACATGTGAGATGGATTTGCTTCAATAACCTCATGGCCAAGGTCTCCCAATCTTGTGAATTCTGGGTAGTTTTCAGGATAGGTTTGTGATGTAGACGTTTGGTTTTCTTGTGGACGTCCCCGTGATCTAGGAGATTGAGGTAACTCTCCTATCACAAAAGCATTATTAGGGAGCCTATAACTTCCACAATCGTCCTCCTGGATGATGAGCTTGATGTCAGAGATGGTGGGAATGGCGGGTGTCTCTGTCGCAGAAGTGGATGTGAGGGTGGCGGGGTCGATGTATGATGTGGATGGGCCCTCATCATTCTTTGGCACTTGGGGGATTTTGTAGTACTTGGCTTAAAGATTTTTGCATATGAAAATGGTTCAGGATCTCCATGAATGGTAACCTCTTGCCCATTATGTGTAAATTTCACACATTGGTGGAAGGTTGATGCTACAGCTTTCATTGTATGGATCCATGGGCGTCCGAGGAGGATGTTGTATGGCAAGTCAAGGTCCAAGACCTGATAGGTGGTTTCCATGAGCGTTGGCCCTACTTGAATAGGGAGTTTGATTGTGCCCTGAGACAGTCTTTCTTGGTCATCATACGCTCTTATTGTGATGCCCTTACCTTTTTTGATGGAATCCTCTGATATTTTCAATTGTTTGATTAGGCTGAGAGAACAGATGTTCAGACTTGCACCTCCATCCACTAGGACCCTTTTGATTTTTCTTTTTTTTACAATGGCTTCCAAATGAAGTGCACAGTTGTGAGATGGTTGGGTGGGGAAATCTTGGTCAGAGAATGTAAGGAGATTAGGCATTATGATATTTCCGACCATAGCTTGGAATTGGTCTGCATCGAGATCTGCGGGGACAGTGATGAGACTAATGCTTCCTCAAGGATCTTTTTATGTGCTGATGATATTTTTAACAAGTCCATGATGGAGATGTGTGCTGGTGTTCTCTTGAATTGCTCGACAACATTGTAGCTATGCGGAACGGCTCTAGATGAAGGGACTCTATTAGGTTGGGATGATCCTGCAATGGTGACTTTACCACCTCTTGTGGTGACTCCACAATCTTCGGCATGGGCGCCCTTGATGGTGATGACCATGCAATCTTCATTTAGGGAGGAAACGACTGTTTCGTACACATGATTTACACTACCCTTCCCTTTATCATTTTTATTCCCTTTGTTGCCATGATTCGGCATTGGATTCGTGTAGATTTTTAGGTCCTGATTTCCTGTAGGTTGTTCGACATTTATGATTCTTTTGTCAATGAGATATTAGATGATATTTTTGAGTCTCATGCAACTGTTTTTGGTGTGACCTTTGATTTTGTGGAATTCACACAGTTAATTCTCATTATACCAAGGGGGTTTGACATCGGGTTCCTGGTAATTCTCGAATGTAGGTGCTTTGATGAGCTTTTCATCGATCAACCTTTTCATGATTTCCTCAAGCGGTTCCCCCAACATAGTGTATTTTCATTTAGGATATTTTTTGCATTGGGGTGGTCCTCTTTGATCATTGAAGTCATTGATGGTTGAATTGTTGTTGGGTTGATGTGTTGTGTGATGAGTGTTTTGATTTGGTGTTTGGATTTGTTGTGCGGGTGTGTTTTGGCGTGGACCACTAATGACCACCTTGGCATCAACGATACCATCATTAGTAATGTTCTTGTTTCTTTCCCATGTTTGAGATTTATCATTTTAATTTGATGGTGGGCAATTTTTTTGTTGTTCGTGATATGACGTTGATTTGGCGGGTTGCATCGCAAGGGCTCTTTCGATGCTAAGCACCTTGGAGATTAGTTGATCATAGGTGGTGATTCCCTAAACCTTGAGATGAAATGACAAATGGCTTTCGAGGTTGGCTATGATTGTGCAAACTTGTTGTTCTTTTGGCATGGTCCATTTGCTCTTATTGGCCTTGGATCGCCATCGTTGAAGGAATGAAGCAAAAGATTCATTCTTGCCTTGTTTTAGAGCGTATAGTTCTTCGAGACTGACATCCATTGCAATGTTACATGCGTAGTTTTTAATGAATGCATCTCTAATTTCTTGGAATGTTCTAATGCTTGAAGGTAAGCGGGAGAACCATTCTATAGCGGGACCTACCAAGCTTCTAGGAAATAGCTGCATCAGATAAGTATTGTCGTATGCAACCTCCATGCAATGAACCTGGAATTCCCTAATGTGATCTTCAGGGTTTCCCATCCCTCGATATTTGTCAAACTTAGGGATCTCAAATCCCTTGGGGAATGGTTTCATCTCTAAGCTCCTATCAAATGGATAGGGACACAAGTTGCTTGGTGTTTTGGTTGTTCGGCCTGACTGAAGGTCGAGCACTTGTTGCGATATCAACCTGAGTTGTGTTGTTACATCGCTTTGCGGATCAGGGGGTGGGATGAAGGTGTTTTGGATGGATGGATTGGTTGGTACGTTGTTCAATGGTATATGTATGTTCTGGCAAGCGAGGTAGGCTTCTATCTGCTTTTGGATGAACGACGCCTGTTGTTGATCTTGTTGTTGTTGCGCTAGTATGTGTGCTTGTTGTTGCGCTTTTTGTTGTTCCAACAACGCTAGTTGTTGTGCTTGTTGTTCCAACAACGCTTGTTGTTGTTCCCATAATGTTTGTTGTTGGGCTGCCAATTCTACTGCTTCTTGTTACTCTTGGTATTGTTTTAGTGCTTGCTGATATGCTTGCATTTGTGTTGCTTGTGCAAGAAGTTGTGCTTGTGCTTGTGCTTGTTGTGCTTGTTCTTGAGCTTGTGCTTGATCTGCTTGTGCTTGTGTGGCTTGTTGCTGCAATAATAGTTGTGCTTGAGCAACTCTTTGTGCTTGTAATGCTTGTGCAGCTTGGGCGGCTTGTGCGGCTTGAGCAGCTTGTTGTTGTTGTTGCAGTAAAGCTTGAGCTTGTTGTGCTTGCAATGTGGCTTGTGCAGCTTGGGCGGCTTGTTGTACAGATTTTTGTTTTTGAACTTGTTGGTATCCTCTTTGGAAAGCGGCTTGCAATGCTACGTTGAATTGGTTTGATTTGGTGAACGTTGGTGGTGGTGGGGGTGGTGGTGGATTTGGAATGGTGGTGGATGATGATGTTGTGTTGATGTTTTGGGTGTTGGATAATGGTATTGATGTGATTGGTCCTTGAGAGACCATGCTTTGTGATGTTAAAGGGATGTTTGATGATGTTTTCATTGCTTGTGTGTTTGTTGTTTGTTGTTGCGATATCAACGACAAATTTTGGGCGTTTGGTGTAATGTTTTGATTGATGGTTGGGATATAGGTTTGATTGATACTTGGCAGAGGGGGAAGCCCTAAACCAAGGAGCGATGTGGATGATAATGGCAATGGTGGAAGAGGTGGAAAGGTGAGGGGCGTGAGTTGTGAGAACGTTGTGGTGTTGAATAAGCCCCCTAGTCCGAACGTATCTCCCTCTTCTTGTGAATTTGTGAGAAGAGGTGTTTGTGGTGCTCCGTGAAAAGATGTTGATGATGGGTCATAATGTAAAGTGAGAGGAACATTTTTGTGTAATGGGTTATTGAGTATGTTTTGTTCCAATGTGGTGTTTGCGTCCAAGTTTTGATTATTAACAAGGGGGTGTGATTGAAGAGCATTAAGGAATGTGTTTCCCTTGTTAACATTGGGTTGTGTTGGAGCAAATGATGTTGTGATTTGTGAGATGTTTTGGGTGATGTTTTGGGATGGGGGTGTAGATGAAATGGGAATGGTGGATGAGATTGGAGGAAATGATGTATCCACTATAGTACTCACATCAAAATCCGAAGGCAACTTGGCCCCTTGTTTTGCTAATTCAAGCATGTACAACGAAGGGTTAAGTCTCATCATGATGTTGATGATTCTATGGTTGTCTGTATTTTGGAGCATTTTCGTCATTTCCTCGCAAGTCATTCCAAAGGTAAGGTCCTCCCCTTGATTTTCTTCTTGTGGATTTTGGGATGATGAGAGGATCAATGGATTGTTTGATTCGGCGGGATTCATTTCTGAATTTGTTTGGCTAAGATCGCTTGAAGCGGGTGTTTCTTTGTTGGCTTTCATACTCTTCTTGTATTGAGATCTCATTTGAACCATAAAACAAGGATCAATTTTTGAGAATATGGGAGATGAATCTCTTGATTCTTTGGATTGATCTCTATTTTATGTCCCAAAGTATAAAGTTTTAGGATGCCTTAAGGATCACATGTGATGATGATATGATGATGATGTTTAAGGATGGATGATATGGATGTTTTTGGCTTTTGATAAATCTTGAATGAGACACTAGGCTTTTAGGACTTGTGGATTTTAATTCTTGATTTTAGATTTTGAGATTTTTTCCTTAATCTTTGATTTTTTATTTGCTTTTGATTTTGAACAAAAGGACCCTAAGATGTTTGATAATGATCTAAGGGATAGATTTGTTCAAAGGATGATAATTTGAATATGTGTGAGGAGAAGGATGCATCTACCCACACCTATTCAAACAAAATGATTGTTTCACTAAGCATATGAAGAAGGATTCATCTACATACACTAAGCTAGACAAGATGATTTTGATAACTTTGACTAAGTATATGCAAAAGGATGCATCTACACATACCTAACCAAAGGTGTTTTGATAATTGTTTTCAAGGATTTTGTCTCAATGATTTTGATGATTTTGATTTTTCCACAAATCCTAGTATCAAGGATGATTTTAAGATTTTTCAAAAGGTGATGATGATATGGATTTTGTTTTGATATTTTTGGAGGATGGGTGAAAAATGATTTTGATATGTTTTGATCCTAAGATGAACCTAAAAAAAGGTACACTTTGTTTGCCTAGACCTAGGTATTGAAGAGCATGCATATGCTTCCTAATGACCTTTGTAACCAAGAAATGATTTCATTATGAACATTCACTTTCGGATTTTCAATCAATGATTTGTGTTTTTGGGATTTTGGAGTCTTCAACACATATGAAAGTTTATTTTGCTTAGCTTTGCTTAATGTCTTTATTTTAAAAAACACTTTCTTCAATTAGGTTTTCAAACTAAGATGTCCAATGTCTTAATTTCTTCAAACCCCACAAGATATGTTATGTGGAAATTTAATGAACTCAAGGCAATGGTTTCCTATTGTTTACTTAAGAAGACAAATTGAGATATAATCCAATGTTTAGAAACCTCTAAGGATGTGAATCCCAAGGGAAAGCAATAACATATGGATTGAGTCAATTATATTTGTCCTCAAAAGAGTTTGAAATTTGGATGATGTTTAGTGTTTGTTTTTGAGATGTTTTCGAGCAAGCAATGCATTTTGTAACCCAAGAATAAGTACAATCCTATGGATGTGAAAGACAATATTTGTTGGATTCCCACTTGGACAAGTCCAGCTACACTTATCTCTAGAAAATGGTTAGATGCTTGACTCCACTGGCTCCCCTCCACGGCACTCACTTATACGGGGCAGCCAAGCATCAACACCCATGAAACTCCCATGGCATGCTTTCCATTTCTACTAGAAGACCGTAAAAGTGTGGGGCGGCTTCAGAACGACCGTTCTTGCACCAACAAATAGATTAAGGATTTTGGAAAATTCTAGCACATGGGTTCTAGTAAGGACTTTCCATTCGTAGGAGTTGACCCAACATGGCAAGAGTCCCCTTTCGGATCCATCTTGTCGAAGTCAACCGCGTGATATTGGCATTTCTTCCAATACCCACATTTATATCCTGGCTGGAAATACTCTTGGCTTTAGAGTGTTACCGGTTGAGTCATTCCCTTGGGTGAATACTTTTTCCCCAAGGCAAGCCCTCTAGGATAAACAAAAGTGAATGAAAAACAAAATCTATAACTCGATCAATCTTTGATAGCAACAAAGAGAGAGAATATACGCGAAAATGCCCCCACTCACACACGCACAATAGTTTGTTCAATTTTAAGCCCAAATCGAAGTGTGGAGGTGATTGCTTTGTCTCATCCCAAAGTCATGGAAAAGGCCTTTTGATTCTCAAGATCGCTATAAAGCGCGAGAGAAGCGCATACGTCCTTTTCCAATGGCTTTAGTCCAAGTAAGCCCTCACGAAAAACACAACTACACTTGTTCTTTTTAAATCCTCAAAGCAATATGTGAGTTCATTTTAGAGCACCAAAAAGACAAGTGATAAATATTTTTTCAATTTGTTAATCCCATAAAAAAAATCTAGTAAGTTGTTGATCTTATTGTTCATTTTAATCCTTGCAATAAATGGAATTAAAAAGTTATTTTTAAGCCCAAATGAAAGCTAGTGTTCTAAAGATGAAAAGATGACAAAATTACTAAGGAAGTGTTAAACAAACACTTAAGTGTTTAAAAACACTTTAATTGGACACAATATCATCACTATGCTCCTCTTCCCTTAGTTTTTTGATTTCCAACCTACAAAGGAGAAAAAAAAATAGTCAGATTCTGGAAAAACACAGAAAATTAAAAAGCAGAAAACAGAGGAAGAAGCAATCATAAATTAAAGCACGTGCTAAAAATTCAATTTCTCCCTTTTACTATCTTCCAACATCGCAACTCGTGAAGGCGTCGCTATTTTTTTCTCCCAGTATCGCTCTTACAGCGCCGCTTTACCAGTCAGTGGTGCTCTGTGTCGGGATAGAGAGCACAATTGTGTCACTCTTTTCGCCCAGTGTCGCAGTTTTTGAAAGCGTCGGAGTTTAGAATTTTTTGAAACTAATGCAGATCAGCGAGTCCAGCAGTGGAGTTTAGGATTTGAATCTTTTGGCGGGATGAACCCAGCGGCGCTAAAAAAGCGAAGCTGATGAGCCCACGGTGCTAAAACAGCGACGCTGATGAGCCCGCGGTGCTAAAACAACGACGCTGACGAGCCCACGTTAGAATTTCCTGTGTGTCAAGAAAACACTGAAATTTTGAGGAAATGTTAGAAATGTTGATGTCAAGCCCTCCTAGCACCAAATGTGTGAACCCTTTTCCTAGTACCTGCAAAACAACATGAATAAACGAGTTAGACAAGGAATTACAAGCCAAAAGAAGGATTCCCCATGAAATCCATTTACAAATCAAACTAGGAATGAAAATAAACAAGAACACAAAGAAAATGATAGAAACTAGATTCAATCCTAATTCAAATAACAAACACTTGATCCCATGGGGGAATTGGTGCCAATTTGATGTGAAAATTGGCCCTTTCCCAATCCCTATGATGCAAGATTCGAATGTTGAAGAGATTGTTGATCCACTTTTGATGAAAAGATGAGAACTCCAAGCCAAATCTGCAAAAAGCCTAACTAGGAATTTGAATGATGCATGGAAATGGTTAAGTATTTTAGCATGGTAACTTTGCTTGGATTGTGGATGATGAAATGAGGAGAGGATCTCTTCATTTATAGGATTTCAAGATGGATGAATGCCCAAATTTGAGCAATGTGGGACTAACTTTCATCCAATGATATGGTGCCACTTGTCAAGCTATGAATGGATGATGGTTGTGCAAGATTTGGGGTTTGTGCCAATAAATGCCAATATTTGAAATTCAAATTTGTTGAAATGACATGTAAGAGGGAAGGGAAAATGCAATAAATGCCACTTGGCTCAAGGCAAAGGACATGTAAGAGGTTTTAAATGCCTTGTTGGATGTACATGTTGACTTGGAATTTTTGAATTCAAATTGAGAGAATATTCCAAAAGATGCCATGTGAGGAAAATAGAGATTTAATAAATGAATTAAATCTATTTTCATGTGCAACTTGCATTATCTAAAGGATGTGACATGAGATGAGGTTAAATTAATCAAGGGTTAATTAATTTAACAGGAGATTAGATGATGTGACTTATTTAACTTAGATTTATGGATTTATTTAAATCAGATAAGAGAGGAATATGATAAGAGGCTAATTAAATAAATATTTTGATTTATTTAATCAAAAGGGATGGTGTTAGATTAAATCAAATAAGGTTTTAATTTATTTAATTTAATGGATAGACTTTAGAGATTTAATCAAATAAATTGATTATTTAATTAAATAGGGATAATTAGATCAGATGGATTGATTTAATTAACAAGAGAAAGTGAC
The DNA here is from genome assembly GCA_007258455.2 of Sequoia sempervirens. Classification (NCBI taxonomy): domain Eukaryota; kingdom Viridiplantae; phylum Streptophyta; class Pinopsida; order Cupressales; family Cupressaceae; genus Sequoia; species Sequoia sempervirens. The sequence goes on from VDFB02064301.1 coordinate 92,090, forward strand.
TTAATTAAAAAAAATGATTTATTTAATTAAGAGATTAATATTGATGAATTTAATCATATAGGAGGATTTGATTAAACGGTTAGACCGAGGGATGATTTAGGAAGAAACGATGTTAGTAAGTCAGGATCAGATGCACGATGTCAATCAGTATATTTTCGATGTCTACAATACCCACTTGTACTGTTACACAAAACATATATTAGACACCTAAATTACATATATAATACACCTTGATCCCATTTGGAAGTGAGTATGTAGGCAATCTGATGAATGAAGTAGGTCCCTCATAGATTTCTAGGTGTGAGGTTAGAGATTAATCTAAAGATTGAATTTCTACATTGTACAAAATTTTGAATAAATCATTCGATCCTAATCTAATACATAAGTGAATCACTAAATTAGGATTAAAGGTAAAAATTTAAAGTAAAATCAAGTTAAAACAAAATTCATTGTGTACTCAAAAGAAATCTTGGATCAAACTATTTTAGAAGGATGATTAATGAAGAATAATGGAACTCTTTGATATTATTCAAAATAGGGTTTATGGCTGCCATAAGAGAAGGTTAGTTGACAAATTGAAGTCATTTTTATTTTTATAATGCTACTATAGCATTGTTATAGTGAAAGGGTTTGAGTTTACTAATTTTTAGAGGTAAATTTTGTTACAATAACTTCTAAATAATTGGGTTTAGTTTTTATATTAGTTGCCCCATCCTCAATTGGGCCTTGCTTCATATTTTGGGTATTTTATATTTATGTGATTTGCATTTTGGTTTTCAATTGTTTAATAAAATACCTTTTTTCTAGATTTTTGGACAATTTCTTTTCATAATTCTTGGAATTAAAATGGAAGAAAATTCCATTGCTTATCATTCATATTGTAACATCTATGCAATTCAGTACTAGATTTCTTTAGAATGTAAGTTTGGATGACAATGTCGCCAAGACATGGTTAATTATTTAAATATTTTATATTGCATATGTTTTAGAATAGTGTGGCCCACTGCTAGTAAGTTAGTTTACTGATCATCATATTCTCTCACCTTGCTCACATCAAGATCTTGGTGATTAAAAGGTGCAAGGGTTTACATTTCATTCTAACATTTACAGAAAAAAAATTTAAAAAGAGTTAAGAACATTACAGTGGTATTAGAGATAGTGATCTTTCCATCTCAAGGAAAATAGTTAAGAATTTTTTTAGTACACTTCATAAGTAGGTTAGTGATAGGGAATAAAATATTATTAGAGATAAATGAGAAAAAACATAGTCTCTAGAATCTCTAATTACAAAAAGTAAAGGAACAATTTATAAAGAGGCTAATAGGGGAAAATGAGCTATGGCAGATGATGCAAAATTTAATGCCCTTATCTAGGGCCAACAAAAATTGACCAACATGATGACATAACTAGTGCAAACTATACAAAATTTTAATATTCCCAAGGTCATCTAGAATTATAATGGTGAAGGAAACTAGTTGATAAACAACAAAAATAAGAATAATAACAATTCTAGAGTTTTTATTGGTCTAATTACTATACATTTTCAACCTTCCTTCCTACAAAGGGAAGAGGGGCATTTAGTAGTTGAAGAAAAAAATCTCATTACGAATGATATCATAGCCTATTACCAAGAGTATAGATCTCTTGCATAAGAAATCCATGAAAAAATGACCCTAATTGATTTATACAACCTCAAAATGGGGAATGAATTGAGAAATGAATAAATGCCCCTATGTAATTAACATAATAGAGAGTTGTAACATTATTTATGGGAATTAATTCTTTCCAATTTTGATGATTCCAACAAGAGTACAACATTATTTTTTATTCAAAAATTAGATACTTATCTATCACTAAGACGAATGTTTGAAAGAAGTTGTAAAGTTCACCACACTACACCTTGATGGAATTACATGTGAATGGTGGTACCATGGGTTTTTCCCCAAGGTCAAAAACTCATTATCATTTATGATGAGTTTAGAAAAGGGCTAATCAAATGATTTGACTAGAAGGATCTTGAGGTCCACTTCAAAGAATTGGCCCAAATGAAGTAAATCAATTTTTCTAATAACTATGTAACACAATTCTAGAATATTTTAGTCAAGGTTCCTAATGTCTTAGAAAGGAAGCTTACAATGTTTCTTATAGAAGGATTAACTAAACCTCTCAAAGGGTTGGTTAAAAATTTCAAGACACCATCACTTCAAGAGGCTATCAAAGGGCTCTAACTTTGGAAAATTATGTTCTTAAGAATAGGTTCCAATTTGTTGGTGTTTCAATTAGCACCTCTGGAGTGCTTATTGGAAACGGTCAGCTATTACAAGTTTGTAGTGTTTGCTTCTTCAAATTGGTAGGGGAAGATCCCTCTTGTTATTTATTTTTGCTAAAAGGAAAGAATAAAGAAAGTAAACTACTATCCTATCTTTTTTACTCAGCGGTAGACACAAGGGTGCATAAACACAATGCGTCGTAGCGCAGATTTTTCTCTAGTTTTTGCAGATCTTAACTACAACTAAACTAGCTTTTAATCTATCCTATATCCTCAAGATTAATATAGCATGAGGGCACATGAGCGGGAATGGATGGTTTGATCACTTGGTTGAATTAGTCTCTTAGGATGCATCTGAAGGCTCTGAACTCCCAGATCCGTACTAAAATAAAATCCACACAAATAATCCTTATGATGATTTATATCTCAGGATTCCCAAGGAGGTACCAAGACCTTTTCAAGGTGTAGGATGAAAATTAAATCACAAGAAACAACAAAGGGACGATAATCTTATCCCCTGAATTCCCGAGGCACCAAGGCCTTTCCGAGGTGTAGATTTAAAACAAATTATTAAACACAACACACAATGATAAAACCTTGAGACTTTTGGATCAAAAGCATGGTAACTCTCCTAATTTATTATCTCAATACTTCACCAAAGAATACATGTTGGGACAACAACTTATGTCAAAGAGACAATCACACATGTTGCGATCAAACTAATGAACACATGAACAAAGATTGGACACACCTATATGAGCAGAGAGAGCCCAAGTTGTACTTGGTGCTTAACTACAACAAATATGATCTAAGAACATATACTAAGTGAACAATATGAAGGAAAAATTTCTCAACATTTTGTTGTCGTGAAGTAAAGTTACAAAATAATGAGCCTAAGGCTCTTATTTATAGAACTCAAAGGAGTAGGCAACCCTAAAATCTCCTTGAGTTAACATTGAGTTCTTTCCAATCAATTAGCAAGATTTATTCCTATGTCTAAAAGTAGATGAGCAAGCAGTTAACTGGAAAACTACTTTAGTTAACTAAAACTAAACAAAGAGTCAACTAGAAAACTACTTTAGTTGACTGAAACTAAACTAAAGGTGAACTTTATTATAAAAGTGCCTCCAAAATAGACATCCACGTTTAGTGGAGATCTGAGATCCACAAATTATGGAAGTCAAATTCAACATCCTCAATTAGTGGGATTTGATAATGCATGATCTGTGGGACGTGGAGTTAACTTGGAAAGGGGCATCAAGTTAACTCCAGTCACATTTAATGTCTTTCTGGAGGGTAGGACATCCTTCTTGAGGTGCTTTACAACTCCTCACCACTGGTCAACAATGCCTCTATTCAGTCATTGACTTCCTCAGCCTTTGGGTAATTAATGCTTTGCAAGATGATGATGTGGAACTTTATCATTACTTCGCCTGTCATGAGCTGATGTTGATAGTTTATACACTTGGCAACTGTGTCATCTAACTTGGTAGACATGGCTGCCACATTGGCCAACTTGCAACCATTAGAATCATCGAGGAATGTGCTACGGATGACATCCCAGAATTGATTATGCACTGTACCTAGCTCAATGTACTCTCCTCCCTCGCACTGATATTCTATGTGAGGGAAGGATATTACCAACGTTCTTACGAAGTTGATAATATTTGCGACAACTTGTCGGTAGTCAATCAGTTCTACATAATTGGCATCATAGGCTTTCAACTTATACATGCTAGTTGTTCCTTCCAAGCAAAAGATGTTTTCTCTTTTCAGTGAAGACTAATTGATATGCCAATTGCAAGTCTGCAATCGTGATTTCATCATCTGGCCTCTTTTCTACTATCTTTTGCTCCAACTGTTGAATCTCTGCGTGGAGTCCATGTGCTTTATTCCTCAACTAGTAGAGCTCTGCTAGTATACACCGCCCTCTGATAAAAAATTCCTCCACTTGATCTCTCAAGTGTTTTCCATATGTCATTAACTGATGATGGTTTTGCTCCGAGGGGAGATCCAACAATTCTTGTGGCAAGGCTGAGACGTTCGAGGTGTCATGCATTAAGCTAGAGATGTACATTCTCAATTGTTGATTTTTAGCCTTTAAGGCTGCTTTTCCCTTTCCATCCTTAGCCATCCTCTCTTGGACACTCATTGAGGCAATTCTGAGAAAGTCTGCCTCCACCTGATGGGTGGTCTTTCCGAGGTTGAGCTTAGACAACATGAAGTCCTCAACTCATACCTCATGTATGTTTTTGTCCTTAGGTGGGGCAGTAGTCTTTATGATGAACTCATTCTCTGCATTCCTTTCCACATGTACTTGCTTCTTCAATTTCTTTGTCGGCATGTCTTGTGGGACATGATCGAACTCTATGAAGTCAAGCTTGTTTGATGGCCTTTCCCTCTTCCTTCCTAGGAAACCCTCAAGCCAGATAGAATCCTGACTATCCTCACTGGAAGGAGGAATGTTGGGCCCCTAAATGCCCGATGAGTGAGACTGTGTTGTAGTGATGTCTCTCGGTGGAGAGTCGAAGTAGATAGGGACTTGTGACTACTATGATGGTGGTGAAGTTGGTGGCTCTATCTCTATCACAGGCATCATTTTTGTTTTTGTTGCTTCTACTATGGGCTTTGTCTCTGTAGTGATTATCTCAATCACTGGCTCGGGGGCAGTGATTCCCATGACTATCTCAGGTGTGTTTGTGGTTGTCTCCATATGTAAACCCTATGTTCTTTCCCTTGTGTACCTTGACATCCGCATCCCTTTGGGGAGATTGCTCCATTTCTTTTGTCTAGGATTCTTCCTTGATGTGGAGGTAGTGTAGATTGAATCGGCGGCGGATCTGTTCGGGGAAGTACTACCTTCCTTGTCCTCTTGTTGTCTAGGTAGAGTTGACTGTTTCTAACAATTCTACTCGTTCTCTCCTCTATAGATGTATTTTATTTTGCGTACCAATCCACTCTCCCGAGTGGTTGTGAGTCCACTTGATCTATGAAGAACGAGGGGAGAATGACTTCCCCTTCATCATCAGTTAGGCTCTCAATGTCTTCTGACATAAAGTCAACAATTTGTTAGAGCCCAAGCTGGCTATAGTTCCTTCTTCGTACCTCAAAATCATCGTCACAGTTGACCCAGTAATCTTCCATAGAAGATTCATGTGATGAGTGTTGCTCAATATGTGTTGCATAAAGGCCTCTCGGATCATATTACCTTCTCTTAATGAGATATTTGAGATTGAGTCTCACCATTCCTTGGCTCATCAATTTGGCATCTATCATTGTTCTACATCTATAGAGTCCCATATGGATGGGAAAGCTTGCAGCTGGCTTCTTCTTCAGGTGTAGGTGAGTGTGAACTTTGGCCAAATTCCTTAGGAACTCCATGAACACCACCTTATCTGAAGGGTAGCGTGGCATCATGGTAGGGTGACCATTGTAACCATACATGCGTATGTAGGTGAAATTGGGGAATTGGATAAACCAATCCACCTAGTCCACCATTTCCTCCTTGGTTGTTGGTGATATATGCACATGCATCTCATGGTCAAGGTCTCGTACAACATGAATGATGAAGAAGTCACTTGTCCATTTGAAGTGTCATTTTGCTTGAGTAAACTCAAGACGTGAAAAGTGTTCATGAACCTTCTACACACCTAAGGTCCCCACATTGTTCAGTATCTTGAACTCGCCCTGGAAGGCAATCAGGTATACAAGGTAGGAACACATGTGGAACCTATGAGCCTATAGAAACCCAGTAATTTGTTGGTGGAGTGTCACTGATCAGGGTGAACCAGTCGTAGTGTTCTCTTTTGTTGATAATCTTGGCAATGATGTAGTACATCCATGACTGAAATTGATTTCCCTCTTCCTGTCCAGTTATCCTGCTGAGTAGAGTGATCAACACTACATACTCATCTCATAATTCTCCTCATCCAACCAATTTGGGAAAGTTGGCCTTTTTCACTTTCAACCATCTTTCTTTCATTATTCCTTGACATGTATGCTTCAAATTCTCTTTCACATTTTGTCACTGATATGACCACATTGGTCGGGCATGGTGGAATAGCAAAACATTTTTCAATGTCCTCTGGTTTCAAGCTGCAGATCACCCTCCCATCTACTGATTGCATTTCTCTCGTGGTAGGATTGTAATACTTAATGCAAGCAATTACAAGCTCCACACTTTGTAATGTGATGGGGATGGACGCAACCTGAAGCAACCTGAATTCTTCTATGTTTTGTAGCGTGATTTGATTCATGCCCTCCAAATCTTTTGAATTGACCACTAGGTTCTTTTGATGTAAGTCTGTGTCAGTCATTTTCAGGAAATCATGATACAAGGTCGTCTTGGTCTTGTATTGCACCTGGGAGTACTGCATCCTAAAAGACTTAAAGATTGACTATGCACACGACCCTGTTCTAACAATTTCTGAAAACCCCTAAAAATAGCGCCTACCGAGAAGTATTTTTCTAGAAAAAAAATTGGCACATGGGTTTTCTTCGTGCTTCAATGTTGAACAAACCCAGTTCCTCAAATTTTTTATTCTGAGACTTTTTCGAAAAAACCCCCAAAAATAGAGGCAACAAGTTTGTTGTTTCTGGAAAATTTGATGAGATGGGTTTTATTGGAAAATTATGTTGATCATACCCAGTTGGTCAGATTTTTGGTAGCCTATTGATTTATGTGACATGCAAGAAAACCTAAGACAAGAAAAGAGGAAGTAGACAAGAGGTAGATTGGAAGTTATTAGCTACCTCCTTGAGAAAATTTTCCTTTGGATTCAACCTCTGAGAAATAAAACTCTTTGAGCCACTAATCTTCAAAAATAATGAACGGTCCAAAACCCTTGTCATATCTTGAAAAGACGTCCTTGAGAGAAAATTGATGTTTTTGATCTTCAATTTGCAAAAGAAATAATGAAATGGGATGCCTAGAGTTGGTTTATATTGATTCAAGTATGAATCCTTCAAGTTTGGGCACTAGAAAACTATTGGTGTTTCAATTAACACCTCTAGAGTGCTTATTGGAAACGGTTAGCTATTGCAAATTTGTAGTGTTTGCTTCTTCAAATTGGGAGGGGAAGATCCCTCTTGTTGCTAATTTTTGCGTAGAGGAAAGAATAAAGAAAGTAAACTACTGTCCTATCTTTTTTACTTAGTGGTAGGACACAAGGGTGCATAAACACAATGTGTCATAGCTAAGCTTTTTCTCTGGTTTTTGTAGATCTTAACTACGACTAAACTAGTTTTTAATCTATCCTATATCCTTAAGATTAATAGAGCATGAGGGCATAGGAGCGGAAATGGATGGTTCAATCACTTGGTCGAATTAGCCTTCATATGCATCCTGAGAGACTAATTCGACCAAGTGATCGAACCATCCATTCCTGCTCCTATGCTCTAATGCTTTGTTAATCTTGAGGATATAGGATAGATTAAAAGATAGTTTATTCATAGTTAAGATCTGTAGAAACCAGAGAAAAATCTTAGCTACGACACATTGTGTTTATGCACCCTTGTGTCCTACTGCTGAGTAAAAAAGATAGGATAGTAGTTTACTTTCTTTATTCTTTCCTTTACGCAAAAATCAGCAACAAGAGGGATCTTCCCCTCCCAATTTGAAGAAGCAAACACTACAAAATTTCAATAGCTGATCATTTCCAATAAGCACTCCAGAGGTGCTAATTGAAATGCCAACACAATCCAATCCCCCTAATTCTAAGAAGCCTTTTCAAAATGGGATTACTCAACCAAAGGTCCTATCACCTCAAAGAGATAGAGAAATAAGGAATGAAATAAGGTGAAAGAAACTATGCTTTACCTATAAGGAGCCTTATGAACCAAGACACATATACCTTGGCCAAGACCAAGTTTATTATATCGAGGTGCTATTTGATGAAGAGCATAACATATAAGAAATTTAGTCTAAAAGTGAACAAGATCCTAAAAGGAAAAAAGAGGAAGTGTTTTCATTTGGTTATTTTCCCACAATACTAGGAACTCTTAGATATAACTCCTTTAAAATTATGGAGTATTCAAAGGGCATAGAGTAATAGTTATGGTTGATAGTGGGGCAACACATAATTTCATCAATAAAGGTTGAGTAAACAAAAGAGGCCTTTTAACAAAAGAATATGAAGGTTTCAATATAATGATTGCAAATAGTTTCACTATGTCATGTATTAGGAAGATTGCACAACTAAATATCACTTTGGATAGTCGTAATGTGACAAATTATAAATCTATTTTGTGAACATAGGAGATAAAGATATGGTTTTGGGAGTTCAATGGTTCCATTCTCATAGAGAATTCACCAAAAATTCTAGACCATGGAACCTAAGCTCCAAGTTGATAGAAATAAAGTTGTTCTATGTGGTATGCCCAATAGTTATCTTAGAATTGTGTCAAAAAAAGGATGGAGATAACAGTTTTTCATAAAGAAGTTGCTTCGACAACTCAATGCTTGATTACTCTCTCTACTCCTATATATGAAAAAGCATATCATGTTGATATCCAATCTATCTTGGATAGCCATAGAAAATTATTCAATGGCATGCCTATTGGAAGGTCTCTTGATAGAGGTTTCAAAGATGTAATTGAGTTAGAAGAAGGGGCTAAGCTAGTAATTACCACTCCTTATCATCATATTATTAGGAATAAAGAAGAGATTGAGAAATCCATCAAGGAGCTACTCAATATGGATCACATCAAATCTAGCTCAAGTCCTTTTTCCTTGTCTATGGTATTGGCCAAGAATGAATATGGGACAATGAGAATTTATGTATTGACTACAAGATCTTAACTAAAAGACCATAAAAATAGATACTTAATTCTCAAGATATTGAATTGGTTGATGAGATACATGGTGCAATCTATTTTAAAAAATAGATCTCATATTTGGGTATAATTGAATTAGAGTGTAGGATGAAGATATCCATAAGATAACTTTCATATGCCACTACGGGTACTATGAGTTTTTGATATGTTTTACGAATCTATGAAAATTGCATTGAATGCATAACGATTACAATTTTAGGAATCCAAATTACTTAATCAAAATTTAACACACGAACATGATTAAATAAACATAAATAACAAAGTGATGAAATTCAGAATGAGAGAAAAGAGAGAGAGAATGCAAACATAATTGATAACGGAGTTCATTGTAAGAACGACTACATTTCCGGGCCCCTCTCAAATGATTGGACCAATTCGATTAATTCTCCATAATAATGGTTACAAAATTTCAGCATAGGTTCTCCCTGGTACAAAGAAATTTTGAATAACTCCTCCAAAGTGCACAAGAACAATCTCCTTGAAAGCACGGAAAAGAGAAAAATTTCACCAAAGTTATTCTCCCAATCCACCACTTAGCCTCTCCCATCCTACACTACCCCTTTTTATACAAATATTTTTCCCATTTTGACCTTCAACCAAATGATTTTCAAAATCTCCTAATCTCCCTTTACATAGTAAGATATTTGAAAACCCCCCCCCATAAAATCATAATTAACCTTCTACAAATTATTTGAGCCCTTCAAATTTTATATTTCAGGCTTTTATTGTTTTAGTAGGTTATATCTAATCCTTTAAAAGGATTATTGGGTTTTAAATTTGGAGGGAAGTTTAAAAATAATGGGTAAACGGTTTCAACAATTCACCAAAATGACCTGATACCCATTATACATATGAAGCCACAACGTGGCTCATTGGTGGCTTATTTCTTTTGCACGTGGGTGGTTAGGAGGTCGAGCCCCTCCGCCGTCCATTTTTAAAACAAACTCCAACAATTTTCACAACAAAACAAACCACCGTTCCATATTAGTTAGTAGATGTCGCGTGACGTAGTGGTGAAGGCATCCACTTTGCTCGCCGGTGGTTGTGGGTTCAAGCCCCATGCAGGCCATTAACTCTTTTTATTAACAAATGCATATATGTTGTTGAACCGACCACCATAGAAGGGTGCCACGTGTCAATGTACCATTGGTCCATTTTGCTAACTAGGCATGATGACTGTTCCGCTGACTTGACATATGGGTGCCACATGTTGTTTCTAGATTGGTCCATATGGGTGACTCAACTACCATGTGTTATGCCAAGGTTGGTCCATGTCATAATCCATACCATATGGACTACCACATCAACAAGCTGATGTCAACATCTGTACAGTCAAAATTCAACCTTCTCTACAAACTTTGACTGGATGTAACTGGTGCAAACGGACTCCAATTTGCATGAAACAAACACTGTCGAAAAGCTCTCAATGAGCTCTTCACAATGACGATGACTTTGACCACTTTTGGTGATGTCAAATTTTGACCCTTTTTTCTAACCTGAGCCCTATGTTGACCAAGGTTTGACCAAGGATATCTTGGGCTCCATAGCTTCGTTTGACTATGTTCGAGTTGTGCTAGAGTTAGAATTTTAGACTCTTTTTGATGATGTCATTTCTGGAGAAAAATGAGAAACTTCAAATTTTGACAAAGATCCTCCAGATCAGTCCTCCCCACTAGAGAGAATTTGGACCTCTGAAAGCTTGATTACTCAGAAAGTAAGTGAGGGTAAAGTTCCCTCACTTTACCAATCTCCATCCATTTTTCCTTGCTTGGATTCATCCCCTTCAGTCCCACTCTAAGGTACTCAACTTCACCTCTTCATGAAGTCTTGATTTTTCTATCTAGGATGACATCCTCTAGCAACTCTGACATGTACTCCGATGAAAGATCATCAACTGATGGAACCTAAATATCTTTGTCTTCATCCAGTATCATTAGAGGCTCATACAACTTCAGATTCTCAATGTTGACAACTGAATAGATGTGCATGTATGGAGGAAGATTAAGGCGAAAGGCATTGGTTCTGATCTTTTCCAAGATCTCAAAGGTACCATACCGAATCGGCTTGAGCTTCCTTCCTTTGCCTTGCATTCTTTCCTTGCTGATGTGTAACTAAACTCTATCCCCAACCTGAAAATGGTGATCACTATGATGCTTATCATGTCGAGCCTTGTATTTGGCTTGACTCTTCTCCAAATGTGCTTCCACTACCTGATGAATTGATTGGACTTTCTCGATGAACTTCAAAGCCTTCTCTACATCATGGTGTCCATCTTCAACATTGTCTTTCCTAAAATAAAAATCCATCGATGTTCTAGGAACATAATCGAAACAAGTCTCAAAAGGAGACCTCTTTGTAGAAGAGTGTTTTGCATGGTTGTAAGAATGTTGAACATAATGAAAATTCTCATTCCACAGCTTGGGATGTTTGCTGCAGTAACCTCTGAGCAGATGCACAACTGTCTTGTTCACTACCTCTATTTGTTTGTCGGTCTGCAGATGGAAGGTTGTACTCTTCTTCAGTCTGGTGTCCATGAGTCCCCACAAAGTTGACCAAAATTCCCCTAGGAATGGAGAATATTGATCTAATACAATAGAAGTAGGTAACCCAAAATGAACCCATACAAATTGAAAGTACATATGAGTTGTTAGTTTAGTAGTGACCTATTTTTTACAAGGCATTAAAATACACATTTTGGTTAACCAATCAACTACTACAAACAAGTAATCATGTCCCTTCCTAGACATAGGTAAGCCCCCAACAAAATCCATTGAAACACTTTCCCATGGACGGGATGGTACAGGTAAAGGTATGCACAACCCCAATTTCCTATTACTAGGTTTACTTGTTGCACACATAACACAACCTCTAATATACTTAGTTACAGTTTCTTGCATACGAGGCCAATAACAATATTTTTGCAATCGAGTCATTGTCTTTCTTACCACAAAATGTCTCGCAATCAATGAGGTGTGTGCTTCTTTGATTACATGTGCTTGTTCATCTTTTGGAATGCATAACTTGCCTAAGTGATACAAGAGTTTATCCTACACATAGTAATCTTTCTCTTCTACTTGTTTGCCTACAATTAGAGTTGAATAGATTTCCTTAAAGTCTTCGTCATTAGCATATTGTTCCTAAAAACTTTCATGTACCATGGAACTACCTTTACGGATAATCAAAGCATTCATAATAGGAGGCCTAGACAACATATCTGCTACTTTGTGGTGGGCACCTTTCTTGTACTTAATTACCAAATGAAACTATTGAAGAAAACCCATCCACCTAAAGTGCCTACTTTGTTGCAGTTTAAACTGTGAATGCAAGTACTGAAGTGGCTGGTGATTAGTGTGGATTACAGCTTCTTTCCCCATTTTTTTTAACACTCTAAACTAATGCATAAAGTTCTTTATCATAAGTAGGATAGTTAATTACTACACTTGAAAAGGTTTCAGAGTGATAGAAAATTGGTCTACCTCCTTGCATTAGCAGTGCTCCCATGGAAAATCCACTTGAATCTGTCTTGATCTCAAATGGTTGGTGTAAATCTGGTAAGGCTAGAATTGGTGTTGTGCTCAAATTTTCCTTCATAGTGTTGAAGGCCTTCTGTTGTGGACCTCCCCATTGAAAAGTTGTCTTTGTACTGGTCAATGTGTGCAATGGTGATGCAATGTAGGAGAAGTTTGCAATGAACTTCCTCCTGTACTAGACTACACCTAAGAAACTTCTGACTTCAGTGATTGTACTTGGCTTAGGCCATTTTACAATAGCTTCGACCTTCGTAGGGTCTACTTTCAATTGACCACCACCTATGACATAGCCTAAGTACACTAAGGATGTCTTAGCAAATTCACATTTAGACATCTTTACAAAGAGTTTTTCTTTCCTCAATACATGAAAAAATTTCTTTACATGAATTACATGATGTTCCCAAGTTTGACTAAATACAAGAATATCATCTAGATAGACTATGACAAAATCATCAATAAACAGATGAAAGACATCATTCATGACTCTCAAAAATGTAGCTGGTGCATTGCAAAGCCTGAAGGGCATGACCAACCACTCGAACAGTCCATGTTTTGTCTTAAATGTAGTTTTCCAAATGTCATCTTCTACAATTCTTATTTGATGATATCCACTACGCAAGTCTAACTTAGTGAAATAAACTAAATTTTTTAACTGATCAAGTAAATCATCAATTCGGGGAAGAGGATACTTGTTCTTTATCGTTATCTTGTTTAGGGCTCGATAGTCGATGCACATTCTCCAAGACCCATCCTTCTTTGGAACCAAAACAATTGGAGAACCACAAGGAGATGTACTAGGACAGATGACTCCTTTTCCACCAACTCCTGAACTTGCTTTTTGATTTCCTCATTCTGCAAAATTGATAGACGGTACATACCAATGTTTGGAAGAGGCACATCCTACTGCAACTGGATTTCATGTTGTATCTCTCTCTTAGGTGGCAACCCCTTGGGCTCTTGAAATAAGTCATCATAATCATAAATTATTTTGACCATCTCAGTTTTACGCTCTGGATCACACCCCTTAAATGCTTCAGCTTTTTCATCCTCTTTGGGTTTTACAAGCATTAATACAAATTTCTTACTAGAATTGACCAACCCTTTCATCTGACTAGCATTAACTAGTGCAAGATTAGTCTTAACTTTGTGTGCACGTACAATGTGTTCTATCCCATCCTTAAAGAGGTGATACTTATTCTCCCCCTATAAAATATTACTTTTATGTCATACAGATAAGGACTCCCTAACACAAGTCCACAAATATCCAAAGGAACAACATCTACCTCTACCTCATCAACAAAGTTTGCAGTGATAGCAAATTTCAATTTACACTGTTTCGTTACCTGCAGTTGAGCATCATTGCATACCCATCCAAGCGGATATGGCTTTGGATGAGGTATTGTAGCTAGATTAAGTTCCTTTACCACCTCTTTAGATATTAATTTGACTTGAGAACCCATATCAAATAGTGTGTCAATCTTAGTGTGCTTAGTTACAACTCAAATATGAAACAATTCATTATGTTGTTTATCAGCTTTGGGAGGAGTAGATACTTTACTTGTACTTGCATTAGAAAAATTTACATAAGAAGAGAGAATTATACCTTTCCCTTTACCTTGGACCCTAGCAACAACAATCTCAGTTTCATCTCCAGAGTCGGATCCAATATCTTGTTGAATCACTACAATAGTCTTTTGCTTGCCTTTATTTCCTCTATATCTTTTCGGCCTCAATTCAGGATGCAACTTCCAACACTTCGAATCATCATGCCCCTCTTTCTTGCAATGGGAGCATGTGGTCTTATCACCCTCCTTAATTGTAAATGTCTTCTTCCCTTTTCCTTTATCTTTGTCTTTTTCTTTACCCTTAGACTTCCCCTCAGACTTAGATGGTTTCTTTGAGAAATTATCACTGAAAGTGTTCTTACCCCTTGACTCTAAATGAGTAGCTTGGATTGACACTTCATCCAAATTATTAGGACTCAACATTAGAATGGTATGTCTTAGGTAAGAATGCAAACCACCTATGTACTTAAGTAGTGTATCCTAAGTATACAATGGAACATTTAAAGCAATAGCTCATTTTATAAACTCATGGGTGTAATCTTGGATAGACTGACCCTTACCTTGCCTAAAGGTTTGCCTATTCATTGTTAATTGCTACATATAATCTAAAGGATAAAACTATTTTTTAAGGGCAACAACAAATTCCATCCAAGTCATATTGACCTTACCATGACGAGAAATTTCCTCTCGAGTCCTACTCTCCCACCAAATGAGAGTTGTACCTCCCATTCAGAGAGTGGTTAACTGGATCATAGAAGCATCTTCTATTAGGCCTTGAATCCTACAATACACTTCTACCTATTGGATCCAATCATCTAACTTTTTGACATTAACTCACCACAGTACTTAGGCAATTCAAATTTTACATCCAATTTAATAATAGGCTTAGACTTGCTTTTGAAAGGATTAATAGTAGTAGAAGAGGAAGAAGAAGAAGGGGAAGATGGAGGAGATGGAGCTTCTAGAGCTTTCTCTTCTTTGTCCTTTCGATCTTCCTTCTTTTCTCGCTTCGAAGAATCTCCCTTTTCATGCTTGTTCTTTTCTGCATAAAGCTCTTTCACCATAGCCTTCATGTCAAGAAAGGCTCGTTGAAAAGATTTATCAACAAGCTCTTGCTCAGTACTTTTCCCAACTTTAGTTTCGTCCATTGTTGGAAAAGTCCTTCGTTTGCCGATCTCAGGATTGTATTCTTCTAGTTTGCCTTCACCTCAATGTTTCCTGGAACATGTTAGCATCCAATTATGCAATACTAGTCACACAAAGCTCTGATACCAAATTTGATCTGTTTTATGGATCTATGACAATTGCATTGAATTCATAACGATTACAATTTAAGGAATCCAAATTACTTAATCAAAATTTAACACATGAACATGATTAAATAAACAGAAATAACAAAGTGATGAAATTCAAAATGAGAGAAAAGAGAGAGAGAATGCAAACAAAATTGATAATAGAGTTCCTCGTAAGAATGACTATATCTCCGGGCCCCTCGAGCAAATAAGTGAACTAATATGATTAATTCTCCAAAATAATGGTTACAAAATTCTGACATAGGTTCTCCCTGGTACAAAGAAATTTTGAATAACTCCTCCAAAGTGCACAAGAACAATCTCCTTGAAAGCACGAAAAAGAGAAAAATTTCACCAAAGTTATTCTCCCAAGCCACCACTTAACCTCTCCCATCCTACACTACCCCTTTTTATACAAAGAGTTTTCCCATTTTGGCCTTCAACCAAATTATTTTCAAAATCTCCTAATCTCCCTTTACATAGTAAGATATTTGAAAAATCCCCCCATAAAATCATAATTAACCTTCTACAAATTATTTGAGCCCTTCAAATTTTATATTTTAGGCTTTTATTGTTTTAGTAGGTTATATCTAATCCTCTAAAAGGATTATTGGGTTTTAAATTTGGAGGGAAGTTTAAAAATAATGGGTAAATGGTTTCAACAATTCACCAAAACGACTCGATACCCATTATACAAGTCAGACTGCGGTGCATCAGTGGCTTATTTCTTTTGCACGTGGGTGGTTAGGAGGTCATGCCCCTCCGTCGTCTGTTTCTAAAACAAACTCCAACAATTTTCACAACAAAACAAACCACCATTCCATAGTAGTTAGCAGATGTCACGTGGTGTACTTGTGAAGGCATCCACTTTGCTCATCGGTGGTTGTGGGTTTGAGCCCCAGGCGGGCTATTAACTCTTTTTATTAACAAATACATATATGTTGTTGAACCAACCACCATAGAAGGGATGCTGATGGAGCCACGTGTCGCACCAGGAGAGTTCCACGCGTCAATGTACCATTGGTCCATTTCGCTAACTGGGCATGCTGACTGTTTCGCTGACTTGACGTATAGGTGCCACGTGTCATTTTTGGATTGGTCTGTATGGGTGACTTGACTACAATGTGTCACACCAGGTTTGACCAAGCATATCTTGGGCTCCGTAGCTTCGTTTGACTATGTTCAAGTTGTGTCAGAGTCAAAATTTTGGACTCTGTCTGATGATGTCATTTTTGGAGAAAAATGAGAAACTTCAAATTTTGACGAAGATCCTCCGAATCAGTTTTTGGTCATGCCTTTTGTCCTGACTAATGCTCATGCTACTTTCCAATCATGTTTGAATTAGGTTTTTAACAAAAAACTAAGAACTTTTATTCTTGTTTTCTTTGATGATATCCTTATTTATAGTAGAACTTGGGATAACATATAAGGAACTTGGATGAAGTGTTGGGAATCCTACAAGCACAAGCAATTTTTTCCAAAGCATCCAAGTATGAATTTGGGATGACAAAAATATTATACTTGGGTCACGTTATTAGTGCATAGGGAATTCAAGTGGACTAGGAAAAAATATGAGCTATCATAGATTGGATTCCCCCAAAAACTTTAACTCAATTGACGAGATTCTTGGGGATTTGTAGCTACTATAGAAATTTATTTAAGGTGTTTTCATAAATTGTAGCACCCTTAACTAGCCTCACTAAGAAAGAAGATTTCACATGTCAAATGTCATACAAAACACTTTTGATAGATTAAAATAGGTAATGAGCTTCTATCTTGTGTTGGGGGCGGGTGCATGAAGTTGGGTTACACTTTTGTGGCCAACTCCAAAAAAAAATTGAAAATGACATAATGCGAGCACGTTATGTCATTTTAAAAGCAAAAAAAAAAGTGAAAGTGATTCATTTTCTCTTGTTTATTTTTCTACTCTTCCCATGGCCAAAAACCCTCATTTTCGTGCTCGCGTTCTAGGAGGAGGCATTCTACAAAATTCATCAACAATAGTTGCTTTTCCTTTGCAAAGATGGTGCCACAACAACGAAGAGGTGTAGGATGTAAGTATTGTTTGCTATTTGTTTTGAGTTTCTTAGTTTCAAGTTGATTTTGTTTGTTTTAGGTTAGATTTGATTGTTTTTTTTTTAATTTGTAGGAGATGCAAATGATCTTGCAAATCCTCAAAATCCTCAACAAGAAGAACAGGAAAATCCTCCTCAACAAAATCAACGTCCCCCACCAATCACTCAACACCCTCCTGACACTCAACAAAATTTGAGGAGTGAAATTGAGAACAACAAAAAACAAATTGAGGATCTTATTAGCAGGTTGAGTGATCCAAATGCTTCAACCACAGAAAAATGACACTAGCAAATTCAATGAAAGAGATGTTAAAAAATGTAGATTCAATAACCCAATAAATAATGGGATGGCAAGATAGGAGGTAGGCAGCTAGGGCATATTATGCAGATAAACTATCATATAAACAAGTAAAAGATCTAAAAATTACTAAAGGTGATTTGTGCTCTTTATTCACTGACCCTAGAACAAATAAAAATCTTAGCCTCAATGCGAAGAGGTTTCCTATTCATTGGTGCCACCACCAAGAGATTAGGAACCATGTTTATTATAGGTGGTAATTGGTCTTTGATTACCCACCGTGCAACAATTGTGAAGTCCCCCAATATTTTCTTAGGAAACTATATAGTGATTTCGTATTGAACCAAGTCCCAAATTATTTTGATATGAGGGAGTTCTAGAGGAGAGGTGGGGGTTGGCTCAGGATAGGCCTGGTGCACAGTCGGATCCTACGCGGCAAGGGAGACGACCTCTCGCTAGGCCACCTCGTGAGCACATTGTTATGTTTGTTGTTGTGAAGGAGAGTGCTGACGTAGAGACATTGCAAGTGATCAACATTTTGACCCAGAGTGTCATCCATCATACTAGCCCTATTGTATAGAGCCATCCAAGGGAGTCTTCAGGTGGTGGCCTTCGAACCCATGTGTGTCAATCTTGCGGGGCGACTTGTTCATATGACCCCACCAACACCCAGGAGGCTGCTACGCAAGATCCATATGCCGCTACGGGGATAGATTGGATGGCTGACATTTTGCATCATGCATATGGCATTGATAGTCAGGTAAAAGTCAACATGTTCATTGAATTTAATTTATTAAATTTCAATTCTGAAATGCAAGATTAACTAATTTAGTTTTATTATTTTAATTAAATTGCAGGGTCACAATGTTGAGACTGGATACACCGGTCCTCCACCTACTTATTTCTACAGTACACCTATCAGTGGGGTATGTAACTAGTAAACAATTATAAATTTATTACATTTTAATAGCATTATTTTATGAATGGTATTTTAATATGTGATTTTGGATGTTGAACAGGTTAATATTGGAGGTTTCAAGCAAACACCTCCTAGTGCCAGTGGATTTACTCAAACATACACAGAGGTAATAGAATAAAGAGAACTTAACTAATGAATTCTACTTAATAGACTTGTATAGTTTATATTCATATTGTTGGTTACGTTGCATTACACATCATTCAAACTCAAAGCATTACTTCAAATTCCATAACTAATAACTAGATGGTGATAGATGACAAAATTTCAACTGTACAATATAGTTGTTTAGAAAGTCAACATAAGCAACACGATGCAATTACTTCACATGGAGGCATGTGCTTGCAAAGGTGCACCAGCACGACAAACTATGGATGCTTGGAAAAAATCTATGAAACCATAATAGTAAGCAATAGCATAGACAAGGTGTTAGTGATGCGAGCATCATATCAAAACACTCGATCATCAGGGTACATCTGATGCAGAGCATCCAACAAAAACCATCAACATCATTTCTTCAAGGGATTTCAATCCCAAATAGAATCAGGAGAAGATCAAATATAATTTCATCAGAAATCTACTTTTCATTCAACCAAAATCCACTCAAATTCTCTTAGCCATTCCATAGGCCATCATTTATCATTCCACTAATCAGTATTCCAATTGACTCATTCAAAGCAAAAACCATATTAAAGAAAAAATTGACTTAATCAATTAGATTCACATCATTCTCAGCCACCATAAAAACAACATAAACCTGATTATTGACACTTGAACAATTCATCCTTTCATTTATTCACCAAGGCAACAAATCAACTAAACCATACCTCACTGTTATTAGTCCATTATCAAGCATTGTACTCACCATATTTTGACTGCAGTAGTCTATTTACAGGTTACAAACTCCTGCTACAATAGAATCTTGATTATCATCTTGTGGTTAATCACCAATTTGCAAAAGGCTTCATAATACTCACCCATCCAACCATCAAAGTCACCAAACCTATCTTATACACCTTAACCAAATTTAGTAACATAAATCATATCATTATTTTGATAGTAACCAAGCACTCAATATCATCCTTTCCACTGCTTAAACAAACATCTTTGTTTTGATCAAACAATATCATATTCCTCTAGTAGGTTTGTCAACCATTGAATCGAGTAGTTACATTCCTATCTCAAAGCTCATTAAAAAACTCAATGCACATTTAGAAACACTTTCCAGCACATCTCAACATATCAAAGTTCTTAGATGTTTGACATAAAGAAAATCATCAGATTTCAGACTGTCCTCTGAAGAAAGGCTAGTAGATTAGGCCTGTTTTACAAAGGAGACCCCTTCAAAACCATTCCAAATCACTCAAAACCTCAAAACAGTCTTTGAGCATGTCTTATAACTCAATATTTCACCATTTATAGTGATTTAAAACCATGAAAATGTTTTGATCCAATAAACCCTCATTTATAGGGTGTAAAAGCACAAATCAAGGAGGGTTTTGTGAAAAATACTCTTGCAAACCTTTATTTATCTAGCCACCACCTAGAACATGATTTTTTATGTCTTCCAAGACCTTCTACATAATTTTCAAGCCTCTGTAAGATTTATTTATTCATGACCCATGACTGTAGCATCATTTTGTGTAGGAAAATCCTCTATTTTCCAGTGTAGCAACAACTCCACCGAGGTATTCTTGCTTTTCCTTGCACTTACAATCATCAAAACATGCAAAAAATCATAAAATTAACCTACTCCACCAATTTACTTGACCTACATTGGTGGAGTAGTGAAGAAAAACCCTATTGGACTCTCAAACTTGCTTCTAAAAGGACTCTGTCGGGCACTGAAAACTGCCTCTTATTCTTTTGTTTCCTAAAACTAACCAAGTCCAACTCTTCAAATTGGAAACTAACTCCTCTTTACATGTATTCACACTATGATTTAACTTTGGGTGTTCCTAAATTACCAACACAAGAAAACAAAACAATGGAGTAATGTTGCAAACTCAGAAACAGGGAATTTTTATTTCAATATCTAATTACAAGAACACAAACTTTTGATTTTTCTCGCCTTTACATGCCTTTTAAAGATATTTCCTTTTCCATAAATGTCTTTCCATCGGTTGAAACTACCCGTTTTAACCCTTAATATGCCTAATTTCCTCGTTTTTTGTCAATTTAACAACTTTTAACAATATTACATTATTGCATTGTTTGCATTTTCCCACTTTGTCCACCTAAAACTTACCCATAACCTTAAATACATTCAAATAAGACCTCATATGACCTTGAACATGCTTTACATCATTTTTCCATGACCTTTTGTGATTGACTCAATACAAATTTGAACACTCATCCCTTTTGCAAAATTGAAAAGTATTTGATGACCTAGGTGCTCCTGCACCAACATCTGACCCAATTGAATTAGGAGAAGATCAAATTGAATAAGCAACTAAAATTTCTTTCTCTTTTCATCAAAAATCACATTGTTTCATTTGCAAACCACAAGGAAACAATAAGCCAACTCATTTCAATACTTCTTATCATCCTCAAGCTTCAAACATCTTATTTATCAGCAAAAATGACTGATCTGTGCACAAGAAACCTAATTAGAGTCACTAAACAATCCACTCTTTCATCATTCACCAAGGCACCCTTCCACTCAATTTGCTTTACCTAGGAAAAATAACCAAAAACCAATCTTTCATGTTACAACCTATATCCATCAGATCCTAACACACCTTTGTGATCATTAATTTATCTGAATTCAAAGCAAAATCTGATAAAGAGCTCTGAATCTTTCAATTCCTTAAACAACTCACCAAATTTTCACTTTTACCAACTAGTTCCTCAAGACCAAGATACTACAATCAACCATTTACATGTCAATAATTTCCTCTGACTTCCAAGACATTACTCACATCATGTTTTTAACTAAAACAAACCTGGTTCATATCCACATAATACTGATTTATCAAATTCATAAGTTCTTATATAGTCAAATTACCATTTCCACCTACGGACATATTGCTACAACATATCAAATCATCATGTTTGGCCTCAAGGCCTTCACCAAACCATTTACACACCTTTGATATCTTCACATTGATGGTTCTATGCCAAAATAAACATTTAAATCTTTGTATTTACAAAATTACACACTTTTACAGTCTTACCACCATTTTGCTTGTAGGTCACATATCCCTTAATCGGGTGATTCCTTTCCATTCACTTTGTATATACACATTCCCAATGTACATTCAAGAGCCTTTTTTAACACATCATAACATATCAAAAGTTCTCAGTAGCTTGTCATAAAAAATTACCAAATTCTTGAATTGTTCGCTGGAAAGGGCTACTAATTTAGGCCTAAATTACAAATAAAGTGCTCATAGTTTATCACCAAAATACCAAAGGACTGAAAAAATTCATTCATCATGTCACAAAACTGAAGAATCAAACATTTTTAGTGACAAAAAGGCTCCATAAATCACTGTTCCAAAAAACCCCTATTCTATGCACAAATCAAGCCCTACAAAGGAGGGTTTATTGCATAAGGTACTTACAAACCTTAAATACTCATGCCACCACCACAAACACCATGGAAATAGCCTACATAAGCTTTAGAAATGATGCAGAGTGGTAGGGAAGGAAAACTCACAATCACAAATGGCAAAGTCACTCCATTGAATGCTTCTCTCAAATACTCTTATGAGGAGTCCTAAACTCCACTATTCTTTAAGAGATCAACCCCACACACCTAGGGTTCACAACTCAGACCAATCGCAAAGATTGAAAACATTTGGATCATGTCTCATTAAGTCAAAACAAGGTTTAACAACCCTCTAGCCTTAGGTTTCAACAAACACCCATCACTATGGTGACTTAGACCTCACTCTCTCTGAAGGCTTGCAGCCCTTGCCTGGTAGGACAGTTAGAATAAAAAACACAAGGAAGACTATTAAGACACCAAACCTATGGATTCAAACCCCTAATATGGACCCTTACAAGGTTCCAAAACCCTTCCTCTTGACTATCAAAACATCACTCACAATGGCCCTTTCTACCGCTGCTCCAAAAGGCCTAATTCACAGACCTACACCTAGGTCTTGACTATCTAGGCTCTCCCCTTCACCCCAAAGCACAAATTCAGACTCCTACAAGTTCTCCACACCTGTTTCCACCATTCCTAAGTGCCTCTTAAACAGATTCTTCAAAATCAAGCAAAAACTCATTTTTTTTGCTTGTCAATTATGCTTGCCACATAGAGATGTCAAGCCAAAATTCATGCACAACTTCCAAAAATGAGCCTTCCATTATCCAAAACATTGAGTACATGATATTACAACCTTATATCTTCCATCCCACCAAGATTTAGCAATTTTACAAAGTGGGAATGGAAGAAATATATATTTTTCACCCAAAACCCTGATTTTAAGGGTTTGGAATATCTCCCTTGATACTCAATGAAATCTCACCACTCCAACTCCAAAGGAAATATTATTCAATTACCTATCCAACCATTATAGGCTTGGAGCATGAAAGTGAACATACAGTCCGTACCAAGTACAGGATCAGTAAATTCTTCAAAAAAACACAGGAAAAAAACCAAACTTCTTATTGAAACTTCTTCAAAACATCAGCATCAACCTTGCCTCAACCAAGAGAGGCATATTTGAAGTCTTACAAACTCCCTCCAACTTCTTGCAACTGTCTTTTGAAAAGAGAGACGTTGGAAAATAACTAATCTCATGCTTTGACTTCCAATTGCCTAGTTAAGGCAATGTGAGCAACTTCTACCAACTCGACCACAAAGAGCCTTCCAAAATGTGTCAAAAGCATTTAAAACCTTGTCAAAAAGTAAAGTGACTCCCATCAAGTGTCTAGATATAGCAAGACATCATTTTTCCTTATTTTTCCAAGATGCACTAGACTTATAAAGGAGGATGGAGACCTTGTTGTACAAAGAAGTTGGTCACCAAGACCAAAAACTCAACCAAAAACCTAGAAGACCTACTACAAAGCATTGAATGGTCTATAAGACCTTATTCCATCCATAAACCAAGAAAAAAAACATGAAAAATTATTCTAGGTCCCTTAGACCCATGGATGCTCTTGCACCATACTCCCAAGCAAGAAAAAGATCTCAAGTCCTCTTTGAGATTAGGTCTTCTACAGTAGTTCCATGCTATTTAATATCATTTTCTGACATCCATGTTGCATCCTCTTCAGGTAGACCTTGCCATTTGACCAGGTATTCCTTGTAAACCTTCCTTCTAGTCTTCTTTGTCTCCTTGGTGTCTAGGATGCATTCAAGAGTCATAGGTTGGCTGGGGGGTAGTTCCTTCACCCAATCTTCATCCTCCATTGTTGTTGTACCTGCTCCATCACCTACATTCACAGAATCTTTGAAAGGATACAAGTCAGAAATGTTGAAGATAGGAGAGATTGCCACCCCAGGAGGTAGCTCTATTTCATAAGCATTTTGGCCAAATTTGTGGACCACCTTGCAAGGCCCTATCTTCTTCATCATGAGTTTGGTATAATTTCCTTTTGGAAGTCTCTCCTTCTTCAAGTGTGCCATCACCAAGTTTCCAACCTTGAATTGGACATTCCTCTTCTTTAAATCTGCCTTTTCCTTATACTTATCAACATTCTTTTGAAGGGTTTCCTTCACTTGTTGATGAATATCCCTAATTGTAACAGCAAAGTCCTCACCTTGAGCACTTCTCTTAGCAACTCCTTGTATATCTCTTAGTTCATAGACCCCTCTAGGGTGCATGCCATAGACTACTTCAAAAGGTCTTCTACCAATGCTCCTATTCATGGAGTCATTATATGAAAATTTAGCTTGAGATAAAATCAGATCCCAAGCTTTTCCATGCTCCTTGGTAAGGCATCTTAAGAGGTATCCCAATGATCTATTCACCACTTCAATTTTTCCATCCATTTGTGGATGGTATGTTGAACTAAAGGACATATTTTTTCCAAGTTTCTTCCACAAGGTCCTCCAAAAGTGACCAATGAATTTAGAATCCCTGTCAGAAACAATGCTTAAAGGCAGTCCATGTATCCTAACAACCTCCTTAAAGAAGAGACTTGCTATATGAGATGCATCATTAGTGCATTTTCAAGGAAGAAAATGTGCCATCTTACTAAATCTATCAACTACCACAAAGATACTATCAAAACCTCTTTGGGTTTTAGGCAATCCCAAGAAAAAGTCCATACTTACACACTCCCAAGGCCTATTGGGAATGGGCAGTGGCTGATAGAGTCTTGCATTTGATGAAGTTCCCTTTTCCCTTTGACATATTGTGCAGCCTTCCACATACCTTCTCACGTCCACCTGCAACTTTGGCCAATAATAAAATCTCCTAACTTGTTCCAAGGTCTTGTCAACGCCAAAGTGACTCCCACTATGTTTCTCCTTTATGATATTCTCCCTCATTGAGCATTTACGCACACACAATTGGCTTCCTTTGAAGAGGAAACCATTCTGCAATAAAAAGTCAAAGAATTCACCATGAAAAGAATTCAAATGTTGCTCACAAACATTGTATACCTCCTTGAAATTTGAATCTTCATGATACATATCCTTCAATGCTTCAACCCCCATGCTTTGGAGTTGGATCTCTTGCAGTACAAGTGCCCTTCTACTGAGAGAATCTGCCACCTTATTTTCTTGGCCCTTCTTATGCTTTATTGTGAAAGTATAGGCTTGAAAAGACTCTACCCACTTCATGTGCCTATGACTGAGTTTGTCTTGTGCATTCAAAAAACTCAAGGCATGATTATCAGTATAAACAACAAATTATTTAGGTAACAATTAGTGCCTCCACTTTTTGAGGGCTTGGACCATAGCATACAATTCCAAATCATAGGAAGAATACTTCCTCTTTGCTTCATTCAGCCTCTCACTGAAAAATGCAACCAGTCTACCTTCTTGGCTCAAAACAACCCTTATTGCTTGATTGCTAGCATCACACTCAATGGTAAAAAATTTATCAAAATTAGGGAGCACAAGTATAGGCTATTGTGCTACTCTTATTTTTAGATATTTAAACCCTTTATCAGCCTCATTGGTCCAAGAAAACTTACCTTTGTTACCTCCTTTGATGGTGTCCGAGATTGGTGCACAAATTTGGCTAAAGTTCTTGATGAACTTTCTATAAAAGCTTGCAAGTCCATTTACGCTTCTCACATCTCCCATGGATTTTGTTGTTGGCCAAGTAAGAATAGCATCCACCTTTAAAGGATCCATTTTCAAAATTCCCTTGGAGATGACAAAACCAAGGTAGACTAGTTCTTCCTTCATGAATTCACACTTTTCCATGTTGATTAGCAGCTTCTCCTCTTGTAACCTCCTTAGTACATGCCAAGGTGCTTCAATTGTTCTTCTTTAGACTTGCTAAACACAAGGATGTCATCTAAATAAACTACAACAAACTTTCCAATGAAAGGTCTCAATACCTCATTCATAAGGCGCATAAATGTACTAGGGGCATCACCAACCACTCATAGAGCCCTTCATTAGTCTTAAAAGTTGTCTTCCATTCATCCCCCTCTCTGATTCTTATCTGATGGTACCCGCCCTTTAGATCAATCTTGGAAAAGTAAGATGCTCCTGATAGGCAATCCATGAGGTCCTCCATTCTTAGCATTGGGAACCTATATCTGATTGTGATCCTATTAATGGCTCTTGAATCAGTGCAAAGCCTCCAATTCCCATCCTTCCTTGGTGCTAGGACAATAGGAACAACACATGGGCTCAAACTCTTCCTCACTAGCCCTTTATCCATCAACTCTTGCACTTGTCTTGCAATCTCCTCATTTTGAGCAGGTATCATCTTGTATGCAACTTTATTGGGCAATGTAGCCCCTAGAATCAGATCAATATGGTGGCTTATATCCCTAATGGGAGGTAGGGAACTAGGTAATTCATTCACCATTATGTCCTTGTACCTTTCCAACAACTCTTGGACTTCCTTTGGTGCATCTTCCTTCCTCTTTGTGGGCAGATCTGCTTCACTTTTTGGCTTCATAATCAGGAAGAATCCTCTTCCTCCTCCTTCCTTCAAGGTCTTCATGAACTCCTTCCCACCCACCATCAAAACACTAGGCCCTTCATGCTTTGCCTTGTCTTCTTCTAGGAGAGGTGAAAGGTTGTAAGTCTTCCCATCCTTCACAATGGACTATGTGTTCTTCTCCCCATCATGCTTGGTCTTCCTATCAAACTTCCAAGGCCTACCAAAAATATATAGTTTAATACTTGTACTCAAAATTTTGTTCATTATATCTCATACATTATAAGTCATGACGTGGATCGCTATTGTAACTTTTTTGTGATTGAATAATTTGTTGTTTTATTTTCAGATGTTGGTTGTTAAAACACCTCCAAATGTTACAAGGGCAATGGATGTCGATGTTTCATCCGCTATACAATCCTCGATGGCTCTAATAGGGGAGGTATGAGGAAAATTACTAAATTTTAATTTACATTCGTTGTTATAGATGTTATTTCTAGTGAAAAATCAAACCATTATTGATTCGTAGTTTAATTCCTATTTGGATGGTTTATACAGGGCTTGAGCATGCCTGAGCATCGACATGCAAATATTTCCATCGTGGAGAGTGATCATGAGATGGCCACAAGTGATTATTTTGTTAAATTTATCATTTTTTATAATGTAATTTCTATATATTAATGTCTTTACTTCTTATTGTAACAGTTAGAACTTCACCAAGAGCTAAACTGTAGGAGGAGCAACTAGAGCACTCCTCGAGCATAGTAGAAACAAGTGAAGGACTTATCGCCATTGGATTGCCAAACAAACGGAAAGAATTTATTTCCAGAACATGGAGAGAAACGAATTTTGATTCCAGATCCCTTTGTTGTATGCCTAGACATGGCAATTTTGTACATATTTTGTATTGGATATATTTGACATTGTATGCCTATATGGCATTGTCGTAAGCCTACATGGCTATTTTGTAACTATATTTTATACTTATATCAACATATATTGATGTATGCATACATGGCTATTTGGTTAATACAAATATTTTTTTATCGATGGTGTCCATATTTGCATTATAATTCATGGTTCAATAGAAGTGAGTTACGTGTATTCAAGTGTATACTTTACAACTTACGTATATACTTTTTGACTTACGTGTGTTCCAATGTATACTTTTCCTTTTAGATTAGCAATGCATGGAATTTTCAAAAAGTGTCCTTGATATTACAAAAAGATATGTGTTTATACCACAGCAGCAAAAATCTTTTGGGGAAAAAATCGGCAAACCAAAAGTATAAGATTTTTTGAAAAAATCGGGAAAAAGTCGAGAAAAAATTGGAAAAAAAAAAGATTTAAAAAAAAGGATAAAAAAAGTAGAATAAGAGATAAAATCTTTTTTTTTTAAATTTAAAGGCATTTCCATAGCATAGAGATATAAAGAGCAAATAAAATAAGGAGTTTAACTAATAAATTGCAAAAAATAGATTTTTGTAGTTTATATTCATATCATTGATTTCATTGCATTGCGCATCTATCAAACTCAAAGCATTGCTTCACATTGCATAACTAATAACTAGATGTTGATAGATGAAAAAATTTCAATTACAATATAGTTTTTACAAAGTCAACCTAAGTAGCTATGCAATTACTTCACATTGCATAACTAATAACTAGGAGCAGCTCCCAATTGCATTTGCTTGTCATGGCATTCTATGAGACCACATTTCTTTGAGGTATTTTTTCAAACAATTCCTGCCTTGTCTATACTACCACATTTTGATACATGTCTACCAAAGCATTTTGTCAAATAGTTCCAGCGCCTTGTTGCTATGGCTGAAGCCTAAAACAAGTGCTTTCAAATGACTATGGATGCTTGGAAAAAATCCTATCAAAGAAAGCATAATAGTAAAGTATTATTATCATAGGCGGAAGGATCCTTTTGAAAATGCCTCTAAAGAATGAGGTTCATGGTGATATGGAATGCCATGACAACCAAAATGCTTTATCAGCATTCCACCACCATGAGAGCTCATTCCTTTCTCGTGCATTTTCAAAAGGAGTTCACTTTGTCTATGCCAACACACATTTTCTTCACATACATGCCCAACACATTTTATCAAATAGTTCATTGCCTTGTCAGCTATGGCTAAAAGCCCAAAATGTGTGTTTTCTTTGAACAAGCTTAAGCATTTTGGAAAATCTATCATAGCATAATAGTAGTTAGCATAAACAAGGCATCGAACTATTTAGGCCGCCTCAAAGAAATGTGGTCTCATGATGGAATGCCATGACAAGCAAATTGTTATGGATTGTCAGTGGCATTCCTATCACCATGAGACCGCGATTTCTTTGAGGTATTTTTCAAACACTACGCTTTGTCTATGCTACCATTTTTCATACATGTTTACTATAGCATTTACCAAAACAGCTTCACCTCCTTGCTGCTATGGCTAAAGCTCAAAATAGGTGCTTTTCCAAACAAGATATGGATGTCAAAATTTTTATCAAAGCATAATGAAAATATAATAAGATAGACAAGGCATCTAATTCATTTGGAAAAAAGCCTCAAAGAATGTGGTCTCAATGGTGATGGAATGCCATGACAATCTATAGCAATTTGCTTGTCATGGCATTCGTCATGCCATTCCATCACCATGAAACCATGTATTTCTTTGAGGCATTTTTTTCAAACAGTTCACTGCCTTGTCTATGCTACCACATTTTTCATACATGTCTACCAAAGCATTTTATCAAACAATTCACTGCCTTGCTGCTATGGCTAAAATCCTAAAAAAAGTACTTTCAAACAAGCTATGGATGCTTGGAAAAAATCTATCAAAGCATAATAGTAAGCAACAAGCTATGGTCTCATGGTTTTTTTTCATGCAAAAATCAGCGTGATTTTATTCACATTTTTTTACAAGTTATAAACACTCTATTTTTTTGGAAATTTTGTTGTTTTAAATGACATTCAAGTTTATGATGGTTTTGTTGTTTATATGATGATATGTGATATTCTAATCCTAATTCATGCTTCTAGGTTGCATAGATATATATATATATTTTTTTGTACCAACGTAACCAAACGAATTAAACTCCTCCAAAAAAATTTGGCCAAACTGGCGAACCGAACCCCCGAACCTGAACCTCAAAACCTATTCCAACACTCTTCATTTTTCCTGCACAAACTTAATTGACCACCAAATTATGTTTCCCCTTGACTTTTCCCCTTGACTTTACCCACGTTTACTCCCTCAAACCTCTCTTTTTCATTCAAAACTCTTGTTTTCACAACTAGGGCATGTCATGTCATAACATAATTTTGACCTCCCCTATCCTTGTATACCTTTTGAACACATCAAACTCCACAATCTCACCCTATTTCCAACCTATTCTAACTTATTTTCAAGCAATTTCTTCTTTTCACCTCTTCTAGCCTTGCTTTTAAGGGGCCTCAATTTTGAATTTTCAACAGGGGTAGCGTTAGTAATCTCTTCCAATGCCCTTACTAATGCTATTTTCTTATTCCTACTCCCTATCCTACTTACATTAGGCCCATATCACTGAGACACAACCTGAACAATAGGTGGAATGGCCTATTTCAACATACTACACTCAAACCCTTAAGGGAACAATCCAGTTGAACGTAGCTCAGAGCGATTCCGCATGTTTGGGTGAGAAAGAGGACCTTTCCTAGCGTGAACATGCCTATTCGGACGTGTTGGAATAGTTCATTTGGTCACATGATTTGTAGAACGAAATTTGCACCACTTTGCAACTTTTCACTGCTTCCATTTGACATTTTTTTCATCAACTGAAAAATGGACGCCACGAGAAAACCACTCTGAGATAACAAAAACTGAGAGAAGTTATTGTAGAGGGGCCCAATGTGATCCCATTGGATCAGACAAGAATTTTCTAAGCATCACAGTGTCTGAGTAACCTCATGCTGAAGTTTGCAGCCATTTTTCCCTTTAAACCCTTAAGGGATCGATCCGGTTGAACATAGCTCAGAGCAATTCCGCGTGTTTGGGTACAAAAGAGGACCATGCCTAGTGTAAAAATGCCTATTCAGACACATTGGAACAGTCTGTTTAGTCACATGAGTTGCAGAACGAAAGTTGCACCACTTTGCAACTTGCCACTGCTTCCATTTGACACTTTTTTTATCAACTGAAAACTAGACACCATGGGAAAACCACTCCGAGATAATGAAAACCGAGAGAGGTTATTTTAGAGGGGCCCAACATGATCCCGTTAGATTAGACAAAAATTTCTAAGTGTCACGGTGTCCGAGTAACCTCATGCTGAAGTTTGTAGCCATTTTTCCCTTTGGACCCTTAAGGGATTGATCTGATTGAACGTAGCTTAGAGTGATTCCGCGTGTTTGGGTGCAAAAGAGGACCATGCTTAGCATAAAAATGCCTATTCAGACACATTGGAACAGTCTGTTTGGTCACACGAGTTGCAAAACGAAAGTTGCACCACCTTACAACTTTCCACTGCTTCCATTTGACACTCTTTTCATCAACTAAAAACTGGACAACATGGGAAAACCACTCTGAGATAATGAAAACCGAGAGAGGTTATTGTAGAGGGGCTCAACATGATCCCATCGGATTAGACGAAAAGTTTCTAAGCATCACGGTGTTCGAGTAACCTCATGCTGAAGTTTGCAGCCATTTTTTCCTTTAGACCCTTAAGGGATCAATCCAATTGAACGTAGCTTGGATCGATTCTGCATGTTTGGGTGTGAAAGAGGACCATGCCTAGCATAAACATGCCTATTTGGACATGTTGGAACTATCTGTTTGGTCACACGAGTTGCAAAATGAAAGTTGCACCACCTTGCAACTTTCCACTACTTCCATTTGACACTTTTTTCATCAACTGAAAACTGGACACCATGGGAAAACCACTCCAAGATAATGAAAATAAAGAGAGGTTATTGTATAGGGGCCCAATGTGATCCCATTGGATTAGACGAGAAGTTTCTAAGTGTCACAGTGTTCGAGTAACCTCATGTTGAAGTTTGCAGCCATTTTTCCCTTTAGACCCTTAAGGGATCGATCCGGTTGAACGTAGCTCAAAGCGATTCCGCATGTTTGGGTGTGAAAGAGGACCATGCCTAGTGTAAACATGCCTATTTATACTTTTTGGAACAGTCTGTTTGGTCATACGAGTTGCAGAACAAAAGTTGCACCACCTTGCAACTTTCCATAGCTTCCATTTGACATTTTTTCCATCAACTAAAAACTAGAAACCATGGGAAAACCACTTTGAGATAACAAAAACTGAGAGAGGTTAATGTAGAGGGGCCCAACACAATCCCATAGGATTAGATAAGAAGTTTCTAAGCATCACGGTTTCTGAGTAACCTCATGCTGAAGTTTGCTGCAATTTTTCCCTTTGGACCCTTTAGGGATCGATCCAGTTGAACGTAGCTCAGAGAAATTTTGCATGTTTGGGTGAGAAAAAGGACCATTCCTAGCATAAAAATGTCTATTCAGATGTGTTGGAATAGTTTTTTTGGTCACATGAGTTACAGAACAAAAGTTGCACCATCTTGCAACTTTCCATTGCTTCCATTTGACACTTTTTCCATCAACTAAAAATTGGACACCACGGGAAAACCACTCTGAGATAATGAAAACTAGGAGAGGTTATTGTAGAGGGGCCCAACATGATCCCATAGGATCAGATGAGAAGTTTCTAAGCATCACGGTGTTTGAGTAATCTCATGCTGAAGTTTGCAGCCATTTTGCCCTTTGAACCCTTAAGGGATCGATCTGGTTGAACAAGGGTCTATACTCTAAACTTATCCAAAACTTACCAACTCTTGGGGTAGAAATTCTAAGGTTTAAAAACTTCAAAATACACAATCAGATCTCAGTTATACCACCGTACAACGGGTAAAGCACAAAACCCTCTATTGTAGCCTAAACCCTAGCCCTAGGGGTTTATTGAAAATGATACTTCCAAAGCTAACCACAACCTAAAAATTACTCAAACAAGTTTGTGATACCCTACACAAGCTCAAACAATCATAAAATAACGTTTCCCTACACAAAAACATAATTTGACTCTTCAAAACCACCATTTTTCTTAAATAAAACTCACTTTTACACACATGGGTTTCACACCCATCTCACTTTTAGACCTCCCCAACACTAACACATCATTCCCACACCCTAATAATGTTAGTGCAGACCCATTCCTCAAGTTACAAAGGCTACAGAAAGAGGAATGGGTCAAAAAATCCATTTTTATTGACTCAAAACCTTCAAATGTACAAGTTCGGGCCAGTTTTAGTAAATTGATGATATTCTACTCCTTATTTTCCTTGATGAACAAAACCTACTGAATGGTGCTCCTGCACCAATCATACATTGAACTTCTTGTCCCTCCTAAATTTTGGACCACATCCATTACCTCCACATAAAACTCGACATCCTTGGTCTTCTTGGTTCCCATGCCTTGATATGGTTATGCAAATGAAAATGAAGCAAAGTAATCATCTCCTTCTTCGCTGGTTGGAAGAATGCATGATTAATGTTTTGATACATGATATCATCTCTCTCATCTACTCTCATGGTTGAATATCGAAATCTTGTATGGTGGGCCTCCAGAATTCCAGTCATCTTTCTTCCTCTTCCACCAAATGTTGGCCCAATCCACACGTCTGCCAGCCTAATTGACTTTATTTTTGAAAGCTAAAGTTTCTCCTAAGTCACCAGTGTTGCTTTGTCTGCCTTTTCAGACTCTTTCATTGCTACAAATCATCTCTAGGATTTAATAATTTGTACCACATGTGGTTGATGTGCTTAGAATCCTTGCATCTAAAGGAAATTTCCTCAACATAAATGCGAGCTCTCAAGGTTAACAATCATACATTGACCTTCCTGCCCCTCTTAAATTTTGGACCACATCCATTACCTCCACATAAAACTCGCCATCCTTGGTCTTCTTGGTTCCCACGCCTTGATATGGTTATGCAAATGAAAATGAAGCAAAGTAATCACCTCCTTCTCTGCTGGCTGGAAGAATGCATGCTTAATGTTTTGATACATGATATCAACTCTCTTTTCTACTCTCATGGTTGAATATCATCAGTACTAGTCTTCAAAATTGGCTGCTAGTACAAGTTCATTATGCTTTCATAATACTTTATAACCATGGAGTTCAGCCATTCCTTGATGCCATCAAGTGAAGATTGAGGAATGGCGTCAATGTGGATTACATCTCGCTTGAAGTATTTGAAAGCAATAGCCATATCAAATTCCTTTTGCCCAAGTCCTACTCTCTCAAGGTTAACAATCTCAATCTCACTAATAGTGATTCCTAAGAAAGGTAATTCCACCAACTCTACCCAACAGTTTACCATAAGAATGATAAAAGCAGAGGCTTTGAAAGGAACTCCATGAAAACCAATCTCTCTAAATGGTACATATCAAAGTCTAGTTCAAAATATTTTAGATGAGGTTGCTCCCATAGCTCTCTTACTCGCTTGACAAATCCTTGAAACTGTGTATTGATTTTATTTTTCCTGTCCCTCTCTTGTTGTTCTTCCTCAATTTCATCAAGATCATACATTTACCTTCTTGAACCTCCTAAAGTTTGTGCCACATCCATTACCTCCACATAAAACTGGACATCCTTGGTTTTCTTGGTTCCCATGCCTTAATATGCTTATGCAAATGAAAATGAAGCAAAGTAATCATCTCCTTCTTCGTTGGTTGGAAGAATGCATGCTTAATGTTTTGATACATGATATCAACTCTCTTCTACTCTCATGGTTCAATACCAAAATCTATTATGGTGGGCCTCTAGAGTTCCAATCATCTTTCTTCCTCTTCCACCAAATGCTAGCTCGATCTAGACGTCTGCTAGCCTAATTGACTGTTTTTGAAAGCTGAATGGTGTAGGAGCACCCACACCTCACCCTCAATTTGTGATTTTTTGATGGTAAATTGGGAGGAAAGTTGGTAAATGTTAGTATTTTGAGGTCTTTTTGTCTTGAATAAGGTCTAATAGACCAATCTTTTATGTACTTTGGGAATTAGTAGGTTAGGGTGAACAAATGTGCAAAAGCACTCTTGAATTAAATAATTGTTGATATTTCCATAAAGGAAAATTATGTAAAAAGTAGGTGGGAGTGCAGAGAAAGAGTCTAAAATTCATGTTATAAGGGTGTCTAAGTGGTCCTAGGCCTTTAGAATAATAAATTTGCATGATAAAGCTTATTAAGCAAAACCATTGTTAAATACTAGTATTTGTAGGCTTAATAAGGGTTTGGTAGTTCAAAGGTAGTTATGGGAATTGAAGGGAGATGATTCTCATTTGAAATGTATTGAAAACTTCATTCAAGCCTGAATGGGGGTTCAATCAATAGTCTTTTTGAAGATTGGTGATCTTCACAATGCCTAAAACTATGGAATTTCAACATTTTTCTGAGTTTTTCAGTTTCTTTTCTTTGTGTACGGACTAGTACGGGCCTCTTATGAATAGAAATTCATGAAACATTGTGGTGGAAGGTATTAACCTATATTTCAATCTGTTTTGATACACCTTTGGTTGTTTTAGTGAAAGGAAAATCCATTTTTCTTTATTTAGCCTGTATAGACCAGCAGGGTCTGAGTTTACTTTAATTTTTGTGATGGATACCTTCCTCCTACTATGGTGAATTGTGACTTAGAGGAAAGGTTTAAAATGTGTTTTTTTCAATTTTCCTTAAATATTTTAATAATGGTAAGGCATTTATAGGGCTGTTGATATTGTTTTAGGCTGAGAATGTGAGATTTTGGCTTGAAATGGAGGAACCAAAGTGATGTTTTTGAGATCTACCGAGTCTAAAGGCCAGGTGAAGGTTTATTATGTGTGTGCAGACCCTAAAAAACTTTTTTGATGCTTTGGTGAGGTTTGGAAGGCCTTGGAGTTGTGAGATGCTAAAAACCCTAGGTATTTGTTAGGAAATTGAGGGTTTTAAGAAATTATGGCTTAGATGTTGAGTGCTTTTCTAAAACCTATGGAATTGGGAGTTTGTGACCTATTTGATGACTTTCCAAGAGCTTTTTGGGTTAGAAGAAGTTTAAAGAGCAATTTGTTTGTAAAACAGGGCTAATTTTGTAGCCTTTTTGCAGGGCAGTTTGAAGGATCTCCAAGAAATTGCAAAGAAGCCTTGTATGTCTAGCTTGGAAATGGTGTTGGGGGTTTGAGTAGATGCTATATTGATGATGAGATGGTCCTTGAGAGGAATTCTCCAAAATTTAAGCCAAATTGTTGAGTTTGGAAGCCTTTTTGTTAGTAGTTGTTCCAAGATGGCCAAATGAAATAACTAAGGTTGTTGATTTACTGAAATCTAGTTTGTTTGAGTCTTCTCCACCTTGACTCTGCATCACTAAAGTTTCTCCTGAGTCACTAGTGTAGCTCTCTCTGCCTTTTCAGACTCTTTCATTGCTATAGATCATCTCTGGGATTTAATCATTTGTACCACATGGTTGATGTGCTTTGAATACTTGCATCTAAAGGAAATTTCATCAACATAAATATTCCTACTCTCTGAAGGTTAACAATCTCAATCTCACTAATAATACATTTACAACCATATTCAAATATTTTCCTTCAAAAGGCTACAAATTCAAATATTGACTTAAATAGCCTTTGCAAATGATTCTACATCTTTCTAATTATGCCTAACCGTTCTTTTTGTAACTAACATGACCTTATTCAATTGACAAAACTCTAAACACAAAACTAACTTAAAAGATTTTCATGAACCAAATTTGCTCAATAACCTTGGTGCCCCTACACTGAATTTCATTATTTTAGTAAATGTCATTACAAGTAAATCTCATTGCAATGCCTTAGGTACTCTATTCTCATAGATATTTTACAATGTCACTCATACATTTGAGATTCTCTTATAATGTCTACATCATAGGTTCTCATTTAGAGGTTAACTTCAAATGAGAAACTTGAGATTCCCTCACAAAGCTTCACACACTTTATAATGGCTTGAAATCAAAATTGAGGATTTGTCAAGATCAATAAAATAAGGATGTTGCATTGCTTTTTTGGCCGAGATTTCGATGGCTCCAAAATCAGCATTTTCGCAAGGAGAGACCAATCAGCTTTTACTAGTTTAGTTACGTATAGGCAAAAGAAAGAATAAAAGAAACAACTCATCCAAAATGGAAATGAAATGAAAATAGATGGAAGGAACTTATAGATAGGCATGGAAGTCTCTTAACTTAGTCACTCCTGGTCATACATCTTCACCGGGAGTTCCAAGATACCACAGACACAACACCTCTCATGAATCTAGAATATCTTGAAATTCAAGATGCCCTATAATGTCTACATCATAGGTGCCTCACATGATAAGGTTAACTTCAAATGAATAAATTTGAAATTACCCTCACCAAGATTCACACACACTTTGGTAATGGCTGAAAATCATAATTGAGATTTGGCTTCATAATCAAAATAGGGATGTTGCATTGCTTTTATGCCTGAGCTTCTCTTGGATGGCTCATAAATCTTTATTTTCTACAAGGGGACACCATTCAATGTTTACCGAGTTACTTACAGATATGCAAAGTAAAATAAGACATGATAGCATTGGCATCAAACAAATTAACATGGATTCAAGTATAAATTAATAAGAACCATTGTGCATGTACTTA
>VDFB02064305.1:0-43436 GCA_007258455.2 Sequoia sempervirens
TGCCACCCTCTGCCACTCTCTTTAGCCCTCTCCCATATTCTCCAACCATCTCTCCCACCCTCTCCCACACTCTTCAAAAAATGTGAAAAGGAAGACATAACGCGTGCGTGTTATAACGCGCTCACGTTATAACGCGCTCGCGTTATATATTGCATTCAAAATCCATGATCCTTAGCTTTGGTATTTTCCTTGGAATACCAACCCAAAGGCTTGGAGGGCATTCCCAAAGACCAGAGACGTGTTTTTTTCCAAATTCAACAAATTTTCATATAATCGAGTTCGTGCTCACCATCAAGATTGCATCTGGTTCAATATCAAGAAAATTGAAGACATGGGTAATGTTAGGTTCTTTATTAGCTTTCCAACGATGTAATTTTTTTCACTTTCTAACAATGTTAAACCTTTCATCCATAATTTCTTTTGATTGTATGTCCGTTTTTCTTCAAAAAGTAGTGTTTGGTATTTTTTTCGCTATAAATTAACCGTTCATCAAAATTTGAAATAAATTATATTTCTAGAAACTAGACTCCATTCTACAATTTAAAAAAAATAAAATTTTAAAAAAATCTATTAGTTTCAAAAAATTTGAGGGGGAGCACGGCCAAAATTCTGCTTTTTAGGAAGTGCCCACTTAGAAAATTAATAAAAAATCAAATATTCATTAAAAAATTATCAGAAAATATCCAATCCTTACTACATATTGTTATCTAACTTCTGACTGGAGCGATTTTAAAAATACTACAAAAAATCCACCGTGCTTGGGTCACACAAGAGTTGCTATGTTATGTTTTTCTGACAGAAACAACAACAATTTGTGTGTGTCCCTCTTTTGAACCCCTTAATCTCAACCATTTTCAAAATAAATTAGTAGTTTAGAAAGTAGACTCGGAGCACTGGGTCCTTGTTTTTGTTCCATCAAAAAATTTGAGTGTAGCTATCCTCAATTTCACGTCCAAGGTCAGTATTTCCTGATTTCAAAAAAAAAAAAGTGGCCACTTAAGCCCCTTTTTGGGAACCATCTTGGTGCACTTTCCTCATATTTTTTGAATCCAAAATATGTGTCACATTCTATGTTTCACATAATATAGGATTAAAAAAAAATGAATTTTATGAAGTTTTGACCAAGTTAAGGTGGTCATACATATGAGTTTTTATATTTTTAAAAGTTGTAATAAAAAATTCATAATTAATTATTTACTTGGAAAAAAATTAAAAAAAAAAGCCACATCCTGACATGAGTCCTCTACTTATATCTAAAATCTTATAAAAAATATTATCATTTTATTGTGGTTAGGGTGGTGCACACCTACTTCTTATTTTTCCTCCGAAATTTAAGTAACTGCATTGAAATTTTAATTTTTCACCAAATAGAATTTTTAAAAATAAAATAAACTTAGTATTTTAGAAACTACATTCAATTTTCCACAGATTCTATTCTTGCATATTTTTGAAATAATATAGATAACTTATTCAAATTTTTATGTCAAGTTGCCTAACTCTGATTTTTTTGAATTTTCATTGCCACTTAAGGGCCTATTTTTTCCATGATAATCCTGCACATACCCAGATTGATATGATAATGCATTAATTTCCTTAACTAGAAAGGAAACCTTGCAACTCTTGATGAGTTACCATAATGCATTATAATTAAAATCTATAAATAGAAGGTTGAAAACAATAATATGGGTTTTTGTTGAGA
Source organism: Sequoia sempervirens (assembly GCA_007258455.2). Taxonomy (NCBI): domain Eukaryota; kingdom Viridiplantae; phylum Streptophyta; class Pinopsida; order Cupressales; family Cupressaceae; genus Sequoia; species Sequoia sempervirens. The sequence continues at coordinate 1,700 of VDFB02064305.1, forward strand.
TAATTTCTTGACTATAAGTGTCTCAACCTAGTTCTAGATAATCAAGTGATGAAAGTTTGATTTAAAGGGACATGGTACATTTTGTAACTTATATGAGGGTTTGAACACAATTCTTGTAAATGGATATCTCCATAGAAGTTTGTAACTATTTAGGGGGTGCTCAAACCTAATTGTTGATAGTTTCTTTCCACATTTGTTGGTATAGATGTAATAGAAGGTTGATGAATGTGTGACAATGTAATGCCCTAAATTTAACACTCAAAATATAGTTAAGGACAAAACACAACTAACAAATTTTTCTCAAGAACACTTACAAAAATCTCAAAGATGATACCAAAGAAGGCACTATAAGGAAACATACAACATTTAACCAGTTATAGATTAATATATTTAGTTAAACAATTAAATTGATTACGCAATCCTAGGAGGGTTTTCAAATGGGGACATGGAAATTAAATCATCAAGATAGACTTAAATAATTCAACCAACACATTCATAAACTGAAGGCACAATCAAGTCATAAGGTAAGAAAATGCATTATATCAATATTAACTCAATGTCATAAAAAGAGAGAAAAACCTAGGGGCCAGACCTAATTCCTCGAGGGCTTGTTTATGACAGCCTTGCCTACATATATAATTTGTAGAGGAACCATAGTTCAACAACTAGACTTCAACCATCTCACACATGGTTGGATAACAAAGGGATACAATTGTCAGGTTAAAATGATGGTTTAACATCAACTTCAATCACAAACCACTGACACTACTCCACACTATAATGATGGAAAGAAATAGTTCAAATTTAAAGGTTATGACTAAACCCGCATATAGGATCTCCCAAGAATTATTCTAAAACAACCAGATGATATATGCATCCCTAATGCACAACTAGGTTGATTCTCCACAATTTAACTTGACCTTGAATATGCATGGTACCAAAAGGACCAACCTATTCTAAAGTGGGTTAAAGCTTATTATAAGTAGAAAATTAATCTACTTATGACTAAACTTCAATTCTCATATTCATTGAATGGAAAAGAAAAGTTGATGTTAAATAAGTGAGTAATTCATCATAATAATTTCTACTTAAGTGCAAAATATGACTCAAAATTAATTTAAAATATAATCCTCTAATAGCACATCATACTATAATAGCCAATAATATAGTTAAAGCATGACATAACACTGTTAATGATAACAACTTCATCAAAGAACTTTTAAATCAATAGGACCCTGATTGTAGGATTAATCATAACCCCAATGTCACTAGTCCATACTATAACAATGGAAATACAAAAGTTAAAGGTTAAAGATTATGTATAGACCTAGATGACGTACACACAACTATCATGTACCACCTGTTTGATTTCCCTATATTTAGCTTCACTCAATGCATGCAAGGTACCAAAAGAACCCGCACATTCTATAGTAGTTTATAACAGTCAATGTATACACCTAATACATAATCCTTTGCATTAATGAAATAGAACAAGGTAATAAAATTTACATCATATAATCTAATTTTAGTGGCTCAAAATAGGAAGTATTTATATCATATTATAAACTTTCACAAATAATTACACCCTAACACTACAACCTTTCAACTTTTTGTTCATAGCAAGATGGGTAGGGGTAAAACGGTGATAACTCTCACTCTACAAAAACAAATTTTAAACTTAAATATGATATGAAAAGGGGAAATAATGAGAAACAAAATCCAGAAATAATTTTGAATAAAAAAACAACCAATCAAAAGAAATTCAATCTGCAACTAAAACTCACAAGATTTCTATAACATGTTGATTTTCAGCGACACGGCCAAATTAAAACACGCATAACTCTCACTATGCTTGTCCAAATTTAAAATTTTAATATGTTTTGGAAATGGAAAAGAATGAAGAATAAAACCAAAAAATTGATTTTCAAGAGTCTTAAACATGAGTGAGCAGTTTTTTTGGCACAACTTTATCCACTAATTTAGAAGATTTAACAATTTCATAATCTTTAACATAATATACTAAATACCAACTTGATTCTTATGAATGCACAAATATTTCAGATGTTTAACCTCTATTAATCAATATATAATGACAAAGAACTACAGTAAAAAAATATATGAATAAAAATTAATACATTTCCTCTGTTTAACATTATTGCTTGTACCCTATTAATTTGAGTATGACACTTTGAGTTTTACTTATACAAAAGTGCAAGGGCACTTGACTTATGCACAATATCCTAACTATTTGGGAAGGAATAACAATGGTTTTCTCAACTGTAAATCATATTATATGCATCCAATATTGATACTAAGATTAATAGAGAAGACACAACAACAAAATAGTGAAAACAATGATGATAGAATAGTGAAAATAGAAATCACTTATAAATTGTAAACAGTAATATGAAATAGGTAAAATCAAATTAATACTAAAAATTATTATTTTTGTTAACTTCCTACAACATCAATACCTTTCAAAAACTAGCATCAAACAAAAAGATAGCAACCTTTCAAAAACTAGCATCAAACAAAAAAATTAGCAAAATTTCATTTGAGAATTTTATGTAACTATTTGAGACTAGATTAGAGAGAGGGATAACGGAATAAAATGTAGTTAAATTACATTACAAGTATGTAATTGATTTAAAGATTTTTATAAACGCATTCCATAGTAGAATTAAAGTTAACTAACTAAATTTATAATTACAATAAAATTATTCAGATTTATATCTCTAAAATTTACAACTGCTCAGATTTACATTATACATAAAATTTATATCTCTAAAATTACATATTTAACTTTAGTTTAAAAACTAGATTATTAACTTCAACCAAGCTGAGTTTAAAGTTTAAGCCACAGGTTTTCATATCTATTTTTATACCTAACTTGCATTACATATGCTGAATGAAATAATGTACAGAATCTATAGGGTATAATTTATATCTTTTTAATCTGGAAAGAAATTTTAGTATCTAAAATCGTATGAATGATCCATTGTTGATTTATATACAATTATTTCATAAATAAAAATAGATCTGGATAAAAACATTGAATCTAGTGCCCTCCTTTAATAGATAACAATAGAATTTATTTTAGAATGAAATAAATACATGATATTGCTATCATGATTCAACCGTGTAGTTTTCAAGTCAAACTTATTGACCCATATTTCATGAGTAGTGGTTCACAAGAACCCATCTCTACAGAGAAGCAAACACTTTGGCTGATTATTTAGCAAATAGAGCTATTGATGAGGAATTATCCTTTACAATCTTTAATGAGATTGATCTTCCTCTAAATTTATGAAGCAAACAAGATCTCATTTACAAATTAGGATCTGGTTTTTATGTTTGGTATCGGTTGTGTCAGGGTCTTCTCCTTGGTTGATCCTTTATTTGGCCTCATGAAGTGGTGCTTCACTTTGCTTCTCCATTCATATTTTGTGATCTACAGGTATATCTCATTATTCATTTTTTATGGTCATCTCCATTACATTGGCTTCGTGGTGATCTCTTTGGGCAGCTCTGTCGACCATAGGAATTCTATGGTTGTGCTTTGGTTTTGATTATGTTTCCCTTCTCTCCACTACAAACACTATTGAATTATTGAATATGAATATTATTATTTTCTGGCCTTCTTTTGTGGTCACATGAATCGGGCTTAATTGGATTAATTAAATATGGAAATCATTAATTTGTGGCTTGTGGCTACGTGAGACTTTGCAATCTATAGAATTTGAATACTATAGTCTATGTCTGCTTGGCAATGGTTTGAAGGGATCGATCTGCCTTGGCACAAACATATGAATGATATACTTGGTGCTTTATATGGGTTGTGCTTTGATCCTTCTTGGTTGCTTTTTGTTTACATTTTTATTGGCACTTTGGTAGCTCTAGTTGTATAGTATTGAGTTTTGGTGTTATTAATTCAAATGGAAATATCAGCCTAATATTGAGTTTTGGTGGTATTAATTCAAAAGGAAATATCAGTCCCTAGTTTACTTGTTCATGGAAAACTTGGAGTAATCTTTGATCTTGGTGATGATGATATTGTTCCTGATTTGATGTTTGTTTTAGATCTTCACAAAGCATTAAATTTATACAACTTAGATCATGATTCATTTCCTATTGTTAATTTTATTAATATAAATGATTTTCTTTCTAATGGTTACTTTGGAGATCTTCTTATGATTATCAAGTCGGGAATTACGTGTGATAACTTTGTTGAAACCATTTCGAGGTGTAGTCTGCTTATGGAAAAACTTCCTCTTGAGGTCTTGTCCACTGGTGGTAATCTATCTTTGGCAGTGCATTTTCTACTTGATGAAGCTATCAGGGCATTCAACAATGATATTTCAACTCAAAACAAAAAATTGAAACTATCTTTGGACCACTTCTGCCACTATCTTACTACAAAGTTGGATCTTGCTTGCCACTTGATGTGGAGAAATGATTTTCTTTGGTTTTGATATCAAGCCAATGTATCTTATTTCTAGGTTTTTTTCCTGTGGGAGGCTTCTCTAGGGGTTTAACTGATATTCTCATGTATGGGGTTTCTTTCTGGGTCTGGTAGGGGTTATAGGATTAGTCTTTTTGTCTTCTTTTTGGAGCTACAACCGGAGGTTTTCTTCCTTGGTTCTTTCCTATTCGTATGCTCCTTTTGAACCAAGGTTTGTAAACTTTCTTTAATCAATAAAATTTTTAGTGGCATACACATAAAAAAAAAAAAAATCTACACAAATTCTCATTCTCTATTTTTTTTTTAATTGAAATCATGGAATGTGACTTACCTGCATAAACCCATCATATGCTACCATACCATACCATAGGATTTTATATAGCAAACAACACTAATAGGGAATAGGAAAATATGGATAGCTCTAAGCACAAAAATTGTTTTGTTAAATTGGTTCAACAAACATCCACTCCATGTAATTGGTAGTATTTCACTTAACCACGTATTCTAGCGTAATGAATGGGTACAAATTTTGTAGCTGACAATCTCATAATTAAAATAGGAACAGTCAATAGTCAAATATGATAAGACACTCGTCCTTATACAAGGGGAGGAACGACTATTGTAAAATGCTTGTAAAACCATTTGAATATTGAAGAAAGGAAAACAATTGCACCTAAGTGAGATTACTAGGGACTTGGATTCAAAAGAGAACACTCGACAGTAACTTCAAAATAAATTCAAGAAGTAGATGAAGAAGAGACTATGTGTTGTAGTCATAACTTCAGTAAAACTGATGTCGTAACCACAAGTTGAACAAAGAATTAAATGTAGAACATGCAAATGAGTATTCATAAGAATTGTATGGAATAAATACACTTTAGGCACACAACAAAGTAAAATGGGTCCCTACATATTATTGATGATTAACACAAACACAGAAGATTATAGATTTTTTATTATTAACACAAACACAAAAGATTATAGCCTAGCCCCAACGTCTCACATGAACCAATATAAATTTGTTGGAAAAAAAAAATGTCTTGAATGCTGTATGGAGCTCAACCATATTCTACACAAAGAAAAAGTATATCCTATTGTATTGTTGGGGAAGAAGTATCTAGCACTAGAAAAGCAACTGGAATCTCATAGGGAGCCATAAGTAGTTTATTGATTACACCTTATGTTTTGCGTACCCAAGTAGGCATGAAGCTACTGCCCTCAAAATGATATTGCATTGTTATGAGCTTGCCTCAGGCCAACAGGTGAGTGAGGCAAAATCTGAGATCTTCTTTTCTGAATATTGAGCCCAAGTTGGTGGAGCAAGTGGCGGTGTTTTTGAATTTCAAAATAGGGAAGCTTCCTATGATGTATTTGGGCTCCCTGTAGCTAAAGGGGTGAGGACTGGCCAACTATGGGATCATTTGATAAATAAAGTCAACAATCAGCTGTCCTCATGGGGTGGTAAATGGCTCTCTTGGGCAGGGAGAATTGTGATGCTAAAAGTGGTAATAGCAACTCTTCCAATTTTTCTTCTTTCCTACTTGGCTCTGCCAAATTAGAAAGCTTCCCAAATTAACCAGATTATGCAGAGGTTTTTCTGGCAAGGAACATCATATCAGAAGAAATTCCCTCTGATCTCTTGGGAGATGATATGTAATTCAAAAAGTGCAGGTGGGGTAGGGATTCATGACTTACTGAAGTAGAATAAGGCACTTGGTGATAAATTTCTATGGGGAATGTACACACGTAATCAAGAAAAATGGGAAAGGATTCTTCAGTGAAAATATTTGAGTGAGGATGATGTTGAATGCATCTTAACAGCAGCTAATCTTCCCAATGGATTGAGAGTGTGGAATTTTATAAAGGTTTTCCATCCTCTCCTTTTGGATAGTCTTACTTGGGATGCTCATGACAAGAGGAAAGCAAAATTCTAAGAAGATTCGTGTGTGGTTTTCCAAGCTTGGATAATAGTTTGGGTCTAGATCATTCGAAGGTTATTCTTGTTCAATCCTGGGGTGTGTTTGTGTGTGATTATTTGGAAGAGGTAATGGTTCAAGGAGAGTCAAAATTTTGTGGAGATAGTTTGAGCTAGGTCTTATTCCTAGGGAGGAGGCGAAGATGGTTCAGCCAAAGTTGGAGAGAAGATTTGTGGCGATTCAAGCAGGGGTGGATAGATTAGTGTGGGCTAGTTCCTCTTCTAGAAAATACTCAGCTAAATAGGGCTATAAGGCTCAACTGGCATAGGAGATTCCCTTTACATTACCTTTACATTTAAGTTGTAATAGCGCTTGTCTTCTGAAAGTTGGGATGTTCACATGGGTAGTAATGAAAAGAAGAATCCTCACAGCTGATAGGTTCAAATATTTTGGGTATGTGGGTCCTTCGAGATGTATTATGTGTAAAAGGGCGAAGGAGGACACTGACCATCTTCTTTTAGGCTGCCCCTTTGTTCAATCATGTTGGAGATGGTTATGTGCTAGACTAGGGTGGAGCAGTGCTTTGCCTAATGATATTCAGTCCCTCTTCGCTGCTTGGCCGATTCTGAAATGGGAGTTTCTTTCTCATGAGTTATGGGTGGTTAGTCCTCCTTTGGTTATCTAGGAGATTTGGAAAGAATGAAATCATAGGTTGCTCTCAAAGAAGGCTAGGTTTTTCTCTATTTTTATTAATCGGTTGGAAGTAGCGATTGCGGAAGTGATAAATGGGAAAGTGAAGTTGAAGAAAGAAGGTGAGTGGATTTTTTTAGAATGGGATGCAAGCATGAGGAGATCTTGGTTTGGCATGGAGACTCCAAATCCTAGAGTTTGTATCCTGGATGGTAGGAAAGAAGCCAGAAGGAATGCAAAGTGGTTGCCACCAAGGAAAGGCTAGTTTAAAATGAATTTGATGGTGCTTCTCTGGGCAATCCAGGGATTTCAAGGTTGGGGTGTTGCATATGCAATGAGAAGGGAAGATTGGTACTTAGAAAAATCTAAGCATTTACCGATAATGACAAATACAAAGGTAGAATTGTGTGCTCTCATTTGTGGCCTAAAGTTGTGTAGGAGTTTGAAAGAAAATAAGGTAGAATTAGAAGGAAACTCGATGGTGGTTGTCCAAGATTTTAAGGAGGGAAGAATGGAAAAATGGAAGCTTTAGGCCTTACTAGAAAGGGCTTGTGTATTGGCAAGGGGTATTCCAGAATATACCATCAAACATATCTACAGAGAAGCAAATGAGTTGACAGACAGGCTGGAAAATCTAGGTGTTGATGGGGAACAAATATCTCAGATATGGGATCCAGGGAAGGATGGTGGCTAACCTCTTGTCCTTCCCCCCACAGCTACTAAGTGGGTGGTCTCCAATTTGGTGTCGTTGTGGAATCATGGATAATGACATAGGCTTGGCTGGCATGGTGAAGCAAGGTGGCGATAAAAGGGATTAAATGTAGGAAGGTGGTGGTGGGAGTTTACAAGACTTACATTTGGTTGAATTTATGGGATGTCTTGTTGAAGGATAGGGTAGAGTGGGATTTTGGAGTTGATGGGATGCTTTCTCTAGTAATAGCGTTATATTTCCTCCATACTCTCAGCATTCCTCATTATCACCATCCAAAATGATGGAGACCCCAGTTTGTTTTCCATCTGCTAGAAAGTTGTGGGCTTTCTATAAGAGAATCTGGCATGGGCAATTGAAATCGGTTTTCAAGGATTGGGATGAATTGTTCTTGGGGGTGGTAGAATTGATTTTGGGTGAGGAATTTATGAACTTGACGGAGTGTTGGTAGATGAATACAGATATTACAACATGATTTATTATTGTGCTCTTGGACCTGGAGGTGCCAAAAGCCATGGTGTTGCTTATGGCAAGAAATTTAGTTTGGGATAGCTTGTTGGAGGGAGCTATGGATGTGGTGATCATCATCAAGCTAGGTGTAGGGATACCTCGGCCTAGAGACTTGCAACAAGCTCTTCTTCCTAGCGTGAGGGTAAAACAGTATCTTTTCATCTTGGAGATTAAAGGAGAGGCTCTACAGAGGCACCGCAAATGGGCATGTTGTGGGCTGATCTTCTTAAAGCACCATCTATTTCTAGAGTTGTCAAGAGGGGTAGATTGGCATCGTATCTTCAAGGATTTCTTGATTGTTGACGACATGTTAATGGTGGAGTAATTGGTTTTTTCTTGGTTTACGGTGTTGTGTTTAGATGCTTAGTCCTTTTGTCATCTATAAGGGTTTCTCTGATTGCTCTCTAGCTACTATACACGTATGGGGTGTCTAGTAAATGTAGTTTGGTCTTGGTCCATTTGGCAAGGTAGCTACGTGGTCTTGGTAGTTTGTGGGGTGGTTCTAGGGATGGTTCTGAATTTTTTTGACAACATCACGAACTAAAATGTAATATATTTTTTTGAAATCAATACAATCATATTTATGAATTTTAAAAAATGATATTATTTAATTAATAATAGTATTAATGATAAAATTAAAATTAATAAAGAGTCATATTATTATTGATATTATGAATACCATTTGTCCAAATTAATTTATTAATCACAAGTATTAGATCAAGTTCACATATTTCATTAATATAGCTTGTTTATTAAACAATATTGGCACCTAGTAAAAGAAACACATGAAATGTAACTATTTCACTAATGGTAGGGCCTTACAAAAAAATTCTAATTCATTATGAACTATTTTATAATGATCCTTTTTATGTTCTATGCACAAGTAGTTTTAATATTGACATTAGATATTAAGTATGTCCATTTGCATGAAGTATTATATTTGTTTTGTATGCATGTGCACAATTGTTTCCATTATGCTTTGCAAGTGCATCATTTTCTTCATTCCATGGTCAAGGCTCCGTTGTGCAATTTCTAGTAGACTGCTAGTCTAATTAGTGAAGGTCCAAACATTTCTCACATTAATACTTCCTCTATCTTTAGTAGAGTAAGATTATATTAGAGTATTGCATGTTGCCATGATTTATTATTATAACTCAAGGAAAATTCTAAGTGACCTAAAATAAATAGGGTTGCTAGAGAATCATGTCATGCATTCCTACACCTTACACATTTGGGATACAAGGTTGTTGTCATCTATAGGTGCATATGCAAGGTTGTAGTTATCAACTTAATAAGCAGTTTTATAGGTAGCTAGATAGTCTTTGGCTCTATAAAAAATATTTAAGGGTCAAGCATACATTTGGTATAATTGTTGATTTTTAAGTCATGATTCATCTTAATCAATCAAATTTCCTATTAAAGATACCTCTAGGAATGCCCTCCTAGGTTTAGCTAAACCCAAAGTGAAGGAGAGAATACCCACTTTTGAAACTATCCTTTAATCACCCATGATCTATTGATGATCCTATATCTTATCCTCTTGAAGATGACTCCCTTGATTTGAGGATAGGTTATCAATGTAGAATTGTGGAACTAATATTTTGGAACCCAATAGAAGGAAATCTTTTCTACTAGGGATGTCCTAATTTTGATCCTATCTTGAAGACTCTAAAACTTGGAGCTATTTTCAATTGCTATTTTTGTCTGTGTGCAATGTTGGTAGCATATAAAATTGCACCAATAAAATGGTTTCATTATTAGGGAAGTATTAATCTTGGATTTTATCTTAAAGAACTTTGTAACATAGTTATTGAAGAAATTTTTGTAGCTATGATATTTTTCTTGTGTGCTATTGGAAACTTGCCAACTTACACCAAAAATATAAACTCTATTGAGGATGCAATAAAGGGTTGAAGTTCATTAAAGAGTTTGTTGATGGAAGAAGAAACCAAAAAAAATTGAAAACTTGGTGGTTCTTGTATTCCAAGGATTTCCTCATTCAACAAGGTGGTGAATTTTTTTTCATGAATCAAAGTTTTTTTTATTGGGCTATTATTGTAATTCGTACTAGAATTCATTATCCAAGATGGTACAACAATAGGTTAAGATACATAAAAGAAAATCTCTCTTCCTCAAATAGATATTTGTTTGTAAGGTGTGCAATCTTCATTGAGCATGATACAAATTTGTATTCATAGCATTCTAGTTTGAGTATGTTGATGGGGTTGAACTATATTATGTTTCTTTATCTTGAGTGGAGTAGTGATTAGATTAGAGTCTTACATGGTTCCATGATTTACTATTATAAATCGAGTAATGTTTTAAAAACCTTAAATATATAAAAATTTTAGAGAGTCAGGTTACTCACATGCCTATAACTTGCACTTTTGTATGAAATATTAGGTGGATTCACTTTTTCAGGATACGGGGGTATTTTCATATATAGGTATGTAAGGTTGTAGTTATCGAATTAAAAAGAGGTTTTATAGGAAACTAATTAGTCTTTGGTCTTGTGAAAAATATTGGAGTTAAGACATGTGTTGTGTATAGATATTTTTACTTTAGTCATGATTCATCTTGATTGAATAAATTTCCTATTAAGGATGCCTCTGGGAACACCCTCTAAGGTTTAGCTAAGCCCAAAGTGAAGGAGAAAATACCCACTCTTATAAATTGGATTTTAATCATGAGTGGTCTATTATTGAACCTTTATCTTATCCTCTTGAAGGAAACTCCCAACCTTCAAGCTATTTTATTACTCTAGTACTGTAGAAATTTTATTTTGGGACCCAACACTATATAAATAAATTTAGGGCAAATAAACTTAAGAGAATCATCTAGAGAAAAGTTCATATATTTAACTTCCTACAAAGGTAAACCATATAACTCTACTTTGTCTTTGCAAAAGGATCTAATCATAAACCTTCTTTAAAAATAATCCAACTCACAATCTTTGTCAAAATAATAAATAGAGGGGTTTGAGTAACTAAATAAACCTCCTTTTCCTATACAAATATTTTCAAAGCTAGGATGAAGTTTAACTTATCTTTTTGTTATTCTCCTTAATACAAGCCAAAAACAAAGGATCAATATTATCACCTTCACCCATTTTCCTCTCCTATTTAGAATTAAAAAAAATGGGATTAGGCCTTGCTCTCTAACTAGAACCCCTTTTGGAAATATTATCTACCTTACTATTGGTATTGTGGTTAAAACTAGTCAATGGAGGATTAGGCTAAAACTTCCTCTTAAGATAATCATTTATTTCCATATCCTTTTTCCCAAAATTTATATTAATATATTTTAAGATGCTATTAGGTATAGTATCAAAAGGAACAACGACCCTTATAACTTCAAATTCATCATTATTCAATTATTCAAGTTACTATCATTTTTAACACCAAACAAATCCTTATTGTTTAGTCCACTATTTAAAGGGACTTCTTCATTATGTATATATTTGTTAATCCTAATTTTAAGGTAGTTTGTTTTCATATGCCCATCTTATAGAAAAAATAAGAACCAAGGCCCCCCAAGTCAAAAATTTTGTAGGAATCCTCTTTATTATGCAGTGTAAAGATAATGCTATCAAGAGTTTCTTTAGCCAATTATAAAGAGATTAACACTCTTGCATTTAAATGAGGTAGAGAAACCTAAGTATCTTCAATTTTAGGAATTCACCTAAGGACTTGAGTATCTAATGAAGTAAGAAGAACACACAAGGTAGTAAATTGTAAACGCCAACCCACTTAGGAGAAGGACAAAAAATAAGTTCTTCGAGTTGGAAAAGAAGGTCTCAAGGTAGAGCCCTAAAATTTAATTTTCCTACATTCCAATTATTTCACATACTTTATTTTGTGTACTAGTAGATTTAAATCCAATGAAAAATATCCTATTCCAAACCATTCTACACATGTTTATATAATTACCCAAGTTTTTCTTCAATATAACAAGTAACCAATCATAAAAAAAATCTAGTTTAGAAATCTCTCCTTGCTCAAATAGACAAAGAAGATACTCATATTTTTCAATCTACATTATTTATTATTCAATTTTTACCATTTCCTCTTTGGGTAATGATTTCAAGTTTTTAATAGGAGTGTTACCTTGTTTAGGGCTTCCTTTTTGCACCCATCCATTTCCAAAAAATACTACACTTTTTGGAATTGATGAAAACTCTTTCAAACTCAATACTACTTTGTAAGACCTTTAATCACAAATTCCCTTGTTAAACCAAGTGGCACCAACTCCTAGGCCATCCTATTGATTGAACATCTAGTTTAAATGAGTACTAACTAAGTACCAAACCAACCCTCATGGGCCCAAATCCTATACAACATTCCCTACTAGGCTTAGAAACAATCAAAAAACAAAAATCCTAGATATGACTTATGTGGGAGAAAAGAAATGGTATAAAGTTTAGAAAGAAAAATATTAACCAAAATCAATGACACAACATAGTAACAAGGGGACATAACAAAAGGAAGAAGCATTTAGACCAATAATACTAATAATGAACAAGAAGGAAGAAGGAAGCATGGCTATGGAGGTGAATCTATGTCTCCCCTTAGAACCAACTCTCTCCTTCCTAGTAAATAGTTCTTTGTAGAGGCACCTAATTATAGGCCTCTGAAATTAGAAAACTTCACAAATGAGAAGAAAGAAAGAAATCATTAATATGCAGTAATTGTTCACCACTTGCCATCAATAGTCTCAAAATGATGTTGTCCTTAAATTTATAATGCAGATATCTCAAATCTAGAACCTAAATTTAATGGTCGTGTAACTCTATTTGAATATTTTTTACCATAAAATACAAGTAAAATTCTAAAAGAACTATATCACATGAAAAAAAAGATTTCAAAGAGATAGATCAAAATTTATATAAGATAATACTAATATATATATATATATATATATATATATATATATATAATTAAAAATATATATACTAAAAATATGTCTAATATTTTAAACACTTTTAAATTAATAACTGTCATCAAAAATTACTTTACAAACATAATCAACCATCAAATTTAGGCCCTACTGAAAAACTCGAGGTTGAATATATTGACTGGTAAATTTGATAACCCAATTTCCACATTTACAATCCTTAGTTCATCAAATTGTTTGTGGCATTTCCCTTTCATAATTGTCATGCTTCTCATATAAAATACTCTTAACGAAGGGATCTAACTCTTCTACTGATATAAGGGAAGGATTCTCCAAGCACCTTTTACTTGGGAAATAAGCCATTGAAATTCAGACACACTGTCAAACTAATTTTACAGAAAAATGTTTAAGAGAATTCAAACAAAGTAGTTGTATTTCATAAAATTTGTGTTTAAACTAATCAAGTAAATTGAGAAAAAAAAAATGAGCTTTCTGATCTATATTTATATGCATATATAAATCTTTTTTTATTTTATAATGAAAATCTAGACATACCTCATCTTTGAAGGCCAGAGAAAAAGCTTCTGCACTTTCAAATCGGTTGTGTTTAGATTTATTATAGCTAGCTGCTGGAATAAGATCATGATTTTTTGTCTGCTCATCGTCTCTCTCGATGAGAGCTCCTTGCAGCTCCCGCTGCCAACAAGATAATGGTAATATGTCGAGGAATGCCTCCGTAGCTAATGATGTTTTACCTGGATCGTGGTTGAGGGTAGGAATTGTGGGTGGACTAACCACCCAGTTGCTACTTAGGGTGAGAAGAGGGGAATGACTGACTAAGGAGATCAATGAAGTGACGTTTTTCAAAGTAGATGTGCTTATCTGTAAATGAAGCATCTTGCACATCTCATCTATATCCTTGCTAAGTTGTCGAAGCTTTTGTGCATCCCATGAACCTTTGAATATCCTTTACATGAGCCAATCAAATAAAAAGAAATTACAATCTGGTGAAAAGAAATGGTGTTGAGCGAACAAAGACAAACATAATGGCTTTGTCTGAAAAAATCCGACACTAAAATAGTGGTATTTTACAGAACTAATCTTCATATTGTATAAGTCAAGAGACAACTGTAAAATTATATATTAATACTCAAACAGAAGCTGTTCAAAGATAAAATCATAACATACCTTTTAAATCCTTTTTTCTCTTCTGGGAACAACATAAGATGGCTCCATTCACTATTAAGTGTATAGATTCATTCAGTGTACTATGCAATTCCATCTTTAAATCAGGAAGCTCCTGAAGTTGGAGGATTATTTTGGACAAATCAATCATAGACTTAAAAAGTCTTAAACACTCCTTGTTATTTTCAATGGTGTCTGCAATTTTTAAAGCTGCGCCCACCACTAAGAAACCTACTGCAGTCCAATGAACATTTCCAATAGCATTCAACACTTCTATGCTTGTTTGATGTTTGTTTCCAGAATATTCTTTTATCTGCAAAATCAACAACAAATTTAAAATAAATAATATCTCATCCTTTTCCTTATAAATATCCACATCTAATAATCAGCTTGCAACTTTCATACAAAACTTTAAAAAAAATAAAGATTGGATCTTTAATAAAACCAATTTGTTTGTTCAAAGCAAGATTAAAATTAAAATAGATATTTTGAAAACATTTATCTAGAAAATACATCAGTTTGAAGCTATTTTATTTTTCTTATATGTGAAGACATAAATTTGATGTGCTGCTTATTTTGGAAATGTTATGTTTATTATTAAATATTACTATTTTGACGTGTCAATGGCTGTCAAATTTAAGATAAAAGATAAAAGTATTTGTTGACACTCACACCATTATATTCCACCCCTTGTTGACATTGTACAATACCTCTCAACATTAATTAAAATTGAAATTATTAATGTTCATTATATGAACACAATATAATTTAATAAGTTGTGTTTAATCATAACAAAAGATTATTTGGGCATCATGCAAAGGGTTATTTTCAACACGATGAATGGTGCGACCAAGGTAAGGAAAGGCCATAGAAAAATGAACTCGTCCTAGGCTGAGGAAGTGTAACTGGATGAGAGAAGTACCCGTATGATGGAGCAGTGCAATGAGGAGATGGAGCAAGTGGTAAAAGAATGGAACCTAATCTATAATCCTAGAATGTAGTTTGGGTCTTTAGTGTCTCTCTTTTTTGGTTACTGGGATATGGTTCTTTCTGTACCTGTGTGCCCCTCGTTATGTAGGTCTTGGCTTTGTCTTTTTGGTCTTTTGCTTATGGTTGGATTATGATTCCTGTTGTTTCGTTTTGGTTAAGGTGGCGGTTCTATTGCGGGGTGTTGGTATGTTTTTTTCCCCTCCTATTTTGTGGTGGTAGTTTTGTTGGTCGGTAGACCTAGTTTTGTCTTTTGGTTGGGTTTAGGGGGCCTTTCCCTTGCTTTTGTTATAAAAAACAAAAGATTAAAATTTTAAAAAATATTAAAATATAAAATCATGTTATCTGTAAATAACTTATAATAATTTTTTTCTTTATAGTATCAAATTTTTTTACACTAGATTTAATATATAAATAATTATTAATTCATATGTAAATTTTTTAAAATAAAAAACTGCCAAAGTCAAAAGATTTTTTTATTTTTATTTTTTGGATAAGTGAGTTGCAACCAAGGGGGCTACTCATATGAATCATAATAAAAATTTACATATATGTAAGGCCCCACCATGCATGTGATTAGTAAAGTTGTAATCTATATTATGTGTTCCTAAATAGATGGCAAGATGTATTGTGGATGAAAAATAGTGTGATTATTTGATAACATTCTTTCTTTCATTCTAACATTTTACTTATGCTACCATGAAGGAGTTAGGAATCATAAATTGTTAATATGAGCTTAAATTGTAAATGAAATGGTTGCAAACTTAAACCTTATTCTAGTTACCAGAATAACGTGATATATGATTGTTTCTTATGGTTTCATTGGTAATGTGCAGGAAAGGAAGAGTCAGTACAAGAAGGGAAGACCATTGAGTATTTCAAAAGACATCTTCTTATGGTCATGAATTTGACCCCCTTTCAAGGCTTAGAAGGAAATGAAGTTAACGAGTTGATATAAAAGGGATGATTTATATTTTCAGTTGAGAAGGTATTTATTTGTGTGCCAAGTGAGTTGTAGGTTGGGGGATAAGGTTTAGAAACCATTATCCAAGTTGAAACTCGGATAGGTCCTTAAATGGGTCTTTAAAGAGGGTGGTTGGTCAATTTCTTGGGTGGGGATGCAAAAATAAACCCCCTAGGGTCTATACCATAGTGGTAGGGGTCAAGTAGGCATAAAATAGTGCCCCTAGGACATGATTTGACCCTTGATAAGTCCTCATGATGGAGAGTGACGAGTTTTGAAGAGAGGATGGGATGGAAAGATAGAGGGGTTGTCCAAGTGCATGTTTCCTATTTAATAAGGAAAATACTCTCATTGATGGAGGTAGGTACACTTCACATCTCCCCGTCAAAATTTGCAAGATGTAACTCCTATATAATTTAGAGAGGAAGAATGAGTGGGTTGTGACCCACTTCTCCTTTTGGAGAACTTGAGAGAAGATGGAAAGAAGAATGAGAAGGTGAGAGGAGTCCTCTTGGAAAGAGAGGGATCCAAATGGCTTGGTTGGAGATGAAAGAGGGATTAAAGAGTCAAATCCCAAAACCCAAAGCAAAGAGATAAGTTTTTCTATCACCATCTTCCCTTGTTTAGTTGTTGCAAGAGAGTGATATATTTGTGTGGGCTTTTGTTGAATATGGTGAGTATAGAGACAATATGTATGTCACAAAAATGTTGCACTATTTACATTCTTTCGTAAACATTTGAGAAGGCCTCATTCATCATCTTGAGGTTGAAATAATTCTTGCTCGGGGGTATGGCTAGAGCCCACGAGGCTCCATGATGCTATTACGGTAGGGTGGAGAGCAAGACCTAGTTCATGGTTGTGCAGGCCATTTGTTTCTCAATTATAGTGGAAATATTGTAAGTCTTAAAAAGATAAGTTTCATATTTTGTTTTAATGTAGAAATGGACAAAGTAGGCCATATTCTTTGTGTGTAGACCATTGTATTCCCAAACATTGAGCTTAGTATTGAAAGTTTTATATTTTGATGTTATGAAACAAATATGGATACTTTGTGAGTTGCAGTAAAATATCTTTCTTATAACTTCATAAAGGAAGTTTTAAATGCATGATTTGTATACATCTAGTATATATAAAAAAAGAAGAGAATAGATAAATAGTCAACATATATACATTTGAATGAAATTGATTAATTCTTTCTTCATTTGAAGACATACAAGAAAAATCGTTAATAGCCTATATCCTCAAGGTCTGGCCACTTATTTTGTTTTTCCAACTTAGTTACTGGCATCATTTACTGTAACTGCCACCCCTGCAACAAGAGCATATCTCATCTCTCAGCACAGTAGGGCATCACATTTATACAATGAACTAAACACATATAAAAGGAATCATCCAATGAAAAAGTTATATAACATTTATTTTCTTCTGATATAAAGTCCCCCAAATAGCTAAAAATTAGATGTTGTCATGGAACGGTAATCGCTGCAATAGAAGAAGGTACAAATATTTAAAATTTAGTGAATCAATGATAAGAACTAAAACAATACTCAGAATTGATGAGGCAAAGTAAATAATTTATTGGATCGTTGGTACAAATACAAAACTGCACGAATGAGATTCTAAGAAATACGATTTGAGATAATAACTCAGCCACTGACAAATATTATTTACAGGAGAAGGATAGCAGTTAAATCCTACAATCGTTGGAACTCGGGTGGCGACAGACGATAAGTGAAGAATGAATAGTGAGGTAAGAGCTTTCTGCAGCTAAGAAATGGTAAGAAGAAAAAAGAAAAAAAAACAATGATTCCTATTAAGAACATAACGATAATTATAATAATAATAATAATAAAAAACACTTCCAGCTTGGACGGCCATTTCCTTAGCGCCACATGCCTTCCATCTCCTTTCTGTATGGTTGCCCATTGCCTTGCATTGTGCCTCTATGCTCCCAAGGCCGTCATACTCTACCTAGCCAAAGAGTGTGGAGGGGATCCAGTTCAGGATTCATGAAAATTGAAACTCTCTCCTGACCTAAATTTTCCTCTGCTCATGGGGTAAGTAGATTGGGATGATAATAATAGTAAAAGAAAAAGGAAATAAAATAAAATACTGAATCCCTGACTAGTTATTTACCTAAGATGAACCTTGTTGATAGGCATGCTTGACCAGAAAGATAACTGCGCTGCATTTGTAGATATAAATGATGCGCATACCACTTTCAAGTAATCGTATCACAATCTAAAAGTAAGTGAAAACAAATCAGGCTTTCAGAGCTTTTCGATTTTGGAGCTCAAGGCAAGCTATTTGCAACCTTTAAAATAAGTATAATAATTGCTTGATAAGTTTTTCTGTCAGATGTTTGGTGAGGAATTCCTGGCATAAGGCAAGTGTGGCGTACATTTCTTAGCACACCAATAATTTTCCAACTGCTCAATGGGCTCCCAGTAGGTAAGTCAAGATCAAATTTATCGCCCACCTAACATGGGTTGCCGAGTAATTTATGGCGGACTTAAAGCAAAGGAAAGAAAACAAAAAAAGAAGAAGAGATATATAGTAATGATATGATGTTTATAGTGCGCAGGTCCAAGCACTTCTAGTAGGGGAGAGGGCCCAATAGTCGTGCGGGGTCCAATAGTCGCGCACCTAATTGTAAATATAATACCCAATAGTCGTTTATATAATGTCCAATAGTTGTGATTTGACTACCCATAATTAAACAAAATGTATGCTTTTGATCTAAAAAGCAACCAATCATGTGATACCACATCAGCGCTCAACTACTCATGATGTAATGCACGAGAATTGGTCTCACTATTTTTTGGGGCCTTTTTGGACACCTTGACAAAAACGCATGCTGATGTGGCATCATATTTGATGATGTGGCCATGAAACCTTAGTTATAAGTAGAGAACTTGCCAAGTAAGTTGTAAAAAATTGGGAGTGATTTGAAATTTTGACGTAGGATAATTAGAAGCGCGAAGTTAGGGTGCACGACTACTGGGCCCTCTCCCCTAGTAGATTTATGTTGTCAGATTGTACCCTGCCTCCTTTAATGTAAAGATCTGTCAAATGCTGGTCATGTCGACCTTCAAAAGAAAAGAGCGTATTTTCAACATTTTATTCATTTTGCCTTAGGCCTAAATTTGGGCATTCGTGCTTACTCTGTCAGGAAGGCACTGAGTCATAACTTCGTTGGGATTTTCATTTATGAAACAAGTGGCCTATTGATCATTATCGATGACTTTTTCAAGCAATCAGAAAATTAATTAAGCCAGCAAGTGTTGGCTGGTGGTATAAATGTGGTAAGGAGACCCATGTTATAATAATGTCTTTTGTTTTCTTTTGAAAGCTGGAAGTTATAGAGTGATGATCATATTAATTTAAGCAAATACAATAGCTAATGTGATTATTTACGATATCAATCAGCCTTACAATATAAGTTAAAAAAAAAAAGAAAAAAAGAATGCCAGATTTCTTCGAGAGGATAAAGTATTGAGTTGTCAATAATAATACAACAAAAAAAAAAGTAATGCTATTTATAATACCAGTTTTCATTCCCTTTGGGAGTTTTGGAAGAGGATGTGGACATCCATCCAACATAAAGACTGTCTGTATATTCATACCAGCTACTGCAAATTTGAATGCTAAGAGCATTGGGGCAGATAAACATGTAATTCCAGCTTGTTTCATTGTATTTTTGCTGCTGCTTTTTATTGGACTTGGTTCTCAGTATATTTTTTTGCTGCTGCTATTTATTGGACTTGGTTCTGTTGTATTTGGCCATCATTCATGAATACTGAGTGGCCAGTAGTACTGGAATATATGATTTTTTAAATAAAATCTTTCTTCCAATTAAAAAAAAAAGAAGTGTCAGTATTAGTGTTAGCAATACCATGATTAAACATATTTGTGAATCCCTTAAATAATGGGAGTAGTGAGAATTAAAAATAATAAGGGGAAAAAACTAATATAAAGTGTAATATTTGTATGGGAAATAATATCAACATTAATGACATCAACTTTTAGGATTGGTATAGCTATCAGAAGGAAATAAATAATAATAATATTAAAAGATAAGAACCCACAATATTCATCAGCTGAAAAGGCTCCAATTAAAATAATGATCAAGTGTTGGTAAAACTATTATAGTATTATTCTGGCTCTTTTGCCATGCAAATAATAGTGAGGGCAGATTTAATACCAAAATACTGTCAATGAACATAATAAAAATGATTATTTTTCATGTGATGACAATTAAATTTTTAATAATAAAATTGATATCTAATAAAAAAACTATTGTTACAGAGATTGAATAAATAGATAAATCATAATTTGAGATTTAATATTTCAATGTTATGATGAGATTTAATCATGATATCATTATTTTGATTGCTAATAAAAATGTTACGGTGATCAATATAATTGTCTTTAGTAAGAGAAAATAATAGTACTTAATGCCAATATAAAACTTAAATACTGCTACTATTGTTAGATTTAATGATAGTAATAATAATAGTATTGTTGATCTAAGGATGAATAGAAATATTAATATGTTGATTCAAGGAAAGTAATGAGATTGGTGCTAACCCAAGATTAAAATAAAGATATTATTAGCAGGGTATCTCAAGGAAATTAAGGAATAGGGTTTTAAGTTATGTGTTAAGCTCGCAGAATCCTTAGTAATGCTATTGCCCCACGACAAATGAAGATTAATAGTTTTGAGTCTATTCTTGGGTGAAATAGTGTGTTGGGCTATTAAGGATTATTAATTTAAATATTTATTTTTTTAGCCATAGCCTTACCCTATCCAACCAAATAATCATGATTCTAAAGCATTCCAAGGAGAGCATATCTAATTAATTGGATAGACACCCTTACATTTAAATTTGTGAATTTCTTTCATGAAGATGTACAACTCTTATTATGGTTAGCGGTTGTCTTAAACACTTAAGGAGTGTTAATGGAATTAGTTAATAGGAAAAAAAAAAAAAAATTGTTGCATTTCCTAGTGAATATTTTTAGGCATGACAATATAGTTCTAGGCCTCTGCTCCTTACATATCAAAAACCAAGTGATAAATAGAAGGCTTGGTATCATCTTTACATCATTGCTTCTATGCTTGCTTAACTATATTCCCTATAAAGTCAGGATAAAGAAAAACCCCAAACTTTCCTCTTACCATGTACTACCTTGATCGTTAAAATAACCTATACTATTAGCCTTAGATCATGCTACCTGTTTCTATAATTCTTAGATCATAAACTCAGAAAGAACACCCTTTTTCCACTTTGAGATGATGTTGCACCAGTGTGATGGTCCTGAAATTTGAGAGGGAAGGAAGCCACTCAACAATTTCCTCAGCCTCCAACAACCTTTGGATATCCATCGGCAAGGGAATCCCAACCCCTAGTCTCGCAGCTTGTTGCATTGTTAGAGATAATTCAACTGTGCGTTTCAATTGTATGCAACATTTTGTTAGACTACTTCATTTAGTTGGTTTTGGTAGGTGAAGTTGGTAAATATATTTACTCCAGAAGACTCCAGATTGTTCCGGATGAGGATTAGTTGCTTGTAGCTTACTCTATCTTTTGCAAGTTGTTTCCAGTTGCTTCTAAACGACTGTGAAAGCCCTAAATGTTATATTTTCTCAGTTTTTGATAGATGAATGAATGACTAAATATATTTTTTTATGCTTTTTTTTCCATGCTTTGTTTATGCTCTATTTTTCAGTGTTTTTTGTGTTCTGCTTTATTATTCTTCACTCATCTTCCATAATTGGCATCGCATAAGAGCATGTTACAAGCTAGGTTGCATAAGACTCTTCATACTTAAATGGAGAGCAACTAGATCAAGTTAAGGAAGTCGAACCTCCACAGGTCCCGGGTTTGGAAGCTGCAAAAGAGAAGAAAGCCACTGAGAGGTTTCTGAAGCAGTGTTGTGGGTACTGAGGTTGCACTTAAAGAAAAATCCATTCTGATGACAAGAGGATTCCTAGACCGAAATCCATAATCCAAACAACCAGAGCTAAAGCCACATGTCTCTTGAACATGTTGTGTAAGACTCTTTATATTGTAATGGAGAGCAGCTGAAGTCAAACTCCCTGGTAAAATTCTTCTTTGATTTGAAATATCTCTTGAACATTTGAAATATTTTAAGGCCACAAAGTCTTAAGGAACTATAGAGTATTCAAAAGGGAGAATATTTAATATTGGAATTTTTATTTAAAAAAATTAAGGCTACCTCTAGCAATCTCCCACAAACTCCTATTTTTCTTGGCAAAAATTATGATTCTTGGTCCTTGAAAATGAAGTATTTTCTAAAAGCCCGGGAATTTTGGGAACCAATTGAGAATGGCTACACAGAGCCCACTCCAGCAGACTTAGCTGCTATATGAATAATGCTCATAGAAATGTAGCTGGAGATCAGACAAAGGAAGAAAATAGGGAAAAATATTGGATTCAAAACTCTGTTCATGATTCTATTTTCTCAAAAATCACAGGTGTAGAAAAATAAAAAGAGGCTTGGGATATCCTCAAATTTGCATATGAGGGTACTGACAAAGTCAAGATAGTTAAACTACAAACCTTGCGAACACAATTTGAAACATTGAAAATGTCTAATTCAGAGAATATTGATTAGTTTATGACCAGAGTCATGGGCACTATAAACCAGATCAGGATTAATGGCGAAACCATTGAAGATCAAAAAATTGTTGAAAAAGTCCTTAGAAGCTTACCAAAGAAATTTGAAATGGTTGTAACAGCCATTTTGGAGTCAAAAGATCTCACTACTTTTTCAGTAGTAGAGCTAACTATATCACTTTTGTTACATGAGACCAAACTAAATCTGGAAGAAAAGTATTTGGAACAAGCTTTCAAGACTCAAGCCTCTTTCAATAGAGGTAGAGGTAGAGAAAATAGATGTATAGGCAACAGAGGGATAAGTAACAGAGGTAGATCAAATCAACATGGCAAAGAAAGGACAATACAAGAATAATCAGGGCAGTCTAGAAACTCTCAGAAGCAGGCACAAAGAGGCAGAAAATGGACTGATAAATCTAGAGTCTAGTGCTTCTATTGCAAGAAATTTGGACACTACGAGTCTAAAATGCAGAAAGAAACAGTCATACCAAGCATGAATGAGTCATAATTATGGAATTCAAGGTTTTGTTATCTTCCCTTCAAGAATCTTAGTCTTCTTCAAAAGCAATCTATGGTTAAAGGTCTCCCTATTTTAAAAAATCTTGACAATCAATGTTAAAGTTGTATTCTTTGAAAGCATAAGAGAGATAGCTTCCCATCATCCTCAAACAGAGAAAAATAACACATATAGCTAGTCCACACAGATCTTTGTGGACCAATGCAAACTCAATCCATTGGTGGTAGCTTTTATTTTCTGACCTTTATTGATGACTTTAGTAGAAAAATTTGGATTTATTTTCTCAAGAATAAGTCTGATACTTTTTCAAAGTTCAAACAATTCAAAGCTAAAGCAGGAAAACAAAGTGGTAAATATATAAAAGTGCTCAGGTCAGATAGATGAGGAGAATACAGCTCAAAATATTTTACGTATTTTTGTAAACAACATGGCATCGTTATGCAAATCACAACAAGATATACTCCACAACAAAATGGAGTAGCTAAAAGAAAAAATCAGACCATCATGAATATGGCTAGATGCATGCTTAGAGAAAATAATTTGTCAAATGATTATTGGGCTAAAGTTGTTGCTATTGCAGCCTATATTTTAAATAGATCTCCCACAAGTAGTGTTCAAGGGAAAATGCCACAAGAGGCTTGGTCTGGTACAAAGTTTAATGTAGCTCATTTTAGAATTTTTGGTTGCATTGCATTTGCACATGTTCCAGAGGAGCTGAGACAAAAACTTGGAAATAGAAGTGAAAAATATATCTTTGTCAGCTATAGTGAACAATCAAAAGCCTATAGACTCTACAATCCTATCACCAAGAAATTCGTGGTGAGAAAAGATGTCAAGTTCTTTGAGAAAAAATCATGGAGTGATCAAGAAAATGAAACTTTGAATGGTCCAAATCCATTACAACTATTTGATGAACCTTCAAATCAGCAAGGTCATCCACCAAGGCCTCCAAAATTGCAAGTACAAGGTCAACAACAACACTTTGGAAATGGTAATTCTCCTAGCAGTGATTCATCTTCCTCTACAAACAATCAGAGAACTAGAAGCATAAGGGAAATATATGAGCAGGAAAATGCAATTGAACAAGATCTTTTTTCCTTTCTTTCTTATCAGCCAACCCACTTTGAAGAAGTAGTAAAAGAGGAACATTGGGTTGATGTAATGAATTAGGAAATTGAAAGAATAGAAAAGAACAAAACTTGGGATCTTGTTGATCTACCAAGTGACAAAACCAGCATTGGTGTGAAGTGGGTATATAAGACAAAGCTAAATAACAAAGGAAAGAAAAACACAAAGCAAGGATGGTTGCCAAGGGCTTCTCTCAACAACTTGGCATAGACTATGAAGAACTATTTTGGCTATTGCAGCTCAAAATAAATGGAAATTTTTCCAAATGGACATCAAATTTTCATTTTTAAATGGCATATTGGAAGAAGAGATATATGTAGATCAGCCACCAGGGTTTGAAATCAAAGGACAAGAGAATAAAGTATATAAGTTGAAGAAAGCATTGTATGGCTTGAAACAAGCCCCAAGATCCTAGTACAGTTGGATTGACTCTTACTTCATCAATAGTGGATTCATCAGGAGCAGTCATAAGCCAACTTTCTATACAAAAACAGATCATGAAGGTAAAATTCTCATTGTTTGTCTCTATGTTTATGACTTGCTCTATACAAGAAATTTGATGTTAGATGAGTTCAAAGCTGCCATGAAAAAGGAGTTTGAAATGACTGATCTTGGAATCATGAAATACTTTTTGGGGATTGAAATCAACTAATCTGCTCAAGGTATTTTTGTTTGTCAACAAAAGTATTCTTTAGAAATGTTGAAAAAATTCATAATAGACTATTGCAAACTAGCAAACACACCCATCACTCAAGGAACAAAGTTGAGCAAACAAGATGATGGACCACCAGTTGATTCTACCTTGTACAAGAGTCTAGTTGGCAATCTTATGTACCTCATTGCAACTAGACCTGACATAATGTTTGCTGCAAGTTTTGTATCTAGATTCATGGACACTCCAAAAGCTTCACACTAGAAGGAAGCAAAAAAAATTCTGAGATATGTTGCAGGGGCAATCAACTATGGATTATGGTACACTCAATCTGAAGATGCTTCACTCTCAGGATACATAGACAATGATTATGTTGGCAGCATAGACGGATAGAAAGAGCACATCAAGATATGCTTTTCACTTGGGAACAAATCTCATATCATGGGCATCCAAGAAACAACCCATAGTTTAAATATCTTCAACAGAGGCAGAGTATGTGGCTGCAACTACAACAGCTTGTCAAGTAGTATGGCTAAGAAGGATACTAAATGATCTTGCACATGTTGAAAAGGAGCCAACTCCTATTTTCTGTGATAACAGCTTAGCAATTTCCTTATCCAAAAATCATGTCTTCCAAAAGAAATGCAACCATATTGACACTCGCTTTCACTTCATTCGACAGCTCGTCCAAAATGGAGAAATTTATCTTGACTTATGTGGATCATGAGATCAACGTTATTTGCTTCAAATCGGGGAAATGAAAGAATCTATAAAAATAATTAGACAGGCCCTAGAAGTAATTCTGAGAGGTCCATATGAGAATTTAGAGGTTCGACGTTTAAATAAGGGAAAAGATTCACAATGGAACGATTTGAATCTTGGTTTATTAGTAAAAAACCTTCCCCTACTTTTGAATTATCAAAACAAGAACATTACATCAGAGTAGACATCTTTACAAAACCATTGGGAAAGAATGCTTTTGAATTTCAAAGAAAACACTTAGGGATTGTTAGTGTTGATAATTGTTACAGTTGAGATTAGGAGGGGGTGTTAGAGATAATTCAACTATAATCAGCATTTTGTTAGGCTGTTTCATTTTGTTGGTTTTGGCAAGTGAACTTGGTAAATGTATTTACTCTAGAAGACTCCAAATTGCTGTATATGAGGATTAGTTTCTTGTAGCTTACTCTATCTTTTGCAAGTTGTTTCCAGTTGCTTCCCGAAGGCTGTGAAAGCCCTAAATGTTGTATTTTCTCAGTTTTTGTAGATGAATGAATGATTGAATATTTTTTTTTATACTTTTTTGTCCATGCTTTGTTTATGCTCTGTTTTTCAATGTTTTATGTGTTTTGCTTTATTATTCTTCATTCCTCTACCATAATCGACAAGCACATCCAAGGAGCCCAAAAAATTCTTCTTGATGAGCACCAAAGTGAGAGCCCGACCAGTGTCCTTTGACTCCCCAAGATCCAATAGAGAAGCAACAAACCTTGATGATATATCAATATTGACCCTATGATGATTGCCTACAACCATAAAGTCATCTCCCAACACCCACTTCACACCCATGAGAGTCAGACCGTGATGAACCTTAAACATCATCTTCAATCTTTTATCTGTTATTTCCACAAGGAAGGCCATTTTCCTGCAGGAACACACCAACCTAATGGGAGTATCCATCACAAAATTGCAAGGATATTTTGACTGCTCTTTAGAAATATCTTCATTCTTTCCCATGAAGATATAGGCCATGTCCAATTCATATCGCATGTTCTAGCAAGACCGAAGATGCGAGATAATGAGTGAGATCCCTCCAGATTATTTTGCCAAGAAGAGAGTAGCACTCGAGCCGTGGAGGGAGTAAATATAATTGTACCATTTGGATTTTTGTGCCTTAGAAACACATGGCAAAGGC
Organism: Sequoia sempervirens; assembly: GCA_007258455.2. Lineage (NCBI taxonomy): Eukaryota > Viridiplantae > Streptophyta > Pinopsida > Cupressales > Cupressaceae > Sequoia > Sequoia sempervirens. The sequence goes on from VDFB02064305.1 coordinate 28,873, forward strand.
CTAATGATTTAGTAGTCATTCACCACTTGGTGTAGGATAGATCCAATTTCTTAGAAATGATTGCCCAATATCACGTTTATTCGTTATGGAGAGATTAGTATTCTAGATCATGTCAATTAGACTCCACTCTGGTTTGATCGATACCATCAACCGCCATATTGGTTAGGTTATGTGCCTCACCATTCGCCTCTCTATATGTACGGTTGGCATAATGATCCTCAAGCTTGGAAATCAAATCAAGGGCTATGTCAAGTAATGCTTTTAGCGTCCAGCCTTGTAATGTTCTACTTCTGATCGCATTTATGACAATTGTCGAGTCTCCTTCAATTTCAAACTTAATAATTCTTAGTCTTAGATAGAGTCTAACACCTGTTAGAGATAGTTAAGATTGTCTAAAAATAAAAGAATATTTCTAGAATCTTCCTGTAGCTGTTTTTGAAATAAAAACATTTAAAAAAAGAATTGTTGTAAAAAGAAGTTTCCAGATTTTAGAGTCTTCTAGAAAGCAAGAAGCTTCTAGGCTTCAAAGATGTAATAGCTATATATATGTGTGTTGAGAATAGCTACTCTACACAGTGTTTTGAATTGAATATATATATTTTTTCAACTCTATTTTACCCTGTTTTGCCTTGTTTTTTATCTATTTATTATTGTTGTTATGTTTTTATTTTTTGGGACTTTTTTTACATGGTATCAGAGCCAGATTCAGCTGGAGATTCATCTAGAGGTTCAGCTAGAAATATTGCTAGAGGGATTTGCTGCAAGAAAATATATTGTTGAAAATGGTTTGTTTGCAGGGCTGATATATTATTGGAGTGATATTTGGTTGTAGGGCTGTTATATTGCTGGAGTATTGCTAGATTTGTTTGAAGGCTAATTTTTTTGCTAACATGGGTTCTTCAAATGAAGTTTTTCCTATCTTTGATGGAAGTGGTTTTGCAGATTGGAAGATTGTAGTCAAGAATGCTCTAAGAGAGAAGGCTTTATGGAGGATAGTGAATAAAGAAATTGGGGAACCTCAACAAAATGATAGAGAAAAGGAGTTGTGGAAATGCAAGTTGGAGCAAGCTAGAGGTATTATTGGTAAAGCTTTGAGCCCCAATCTAAATAGAAGATTTGTTGATTTTGATAATCCAATAGAGTTGTGGGAGAATTTAGAAAAGGATTATAAAGATGCAGACATTGTTAGCATGTTTAGTATAGAAGAAAAATTGATGAATTTAGATCCATCTGATTTTGAAAAAATGTCTGATTACTTCAATAAAGTTACTTTTTTAAATGCTCAGCTAAAAAAAATAGGTGTTGAATATGCAAAAAACTATTTTTAGTTGATTGCAATGGTTGAAAGTAAGCTTCCCCAGCCATATAAGGTATTTAAGGAATCAAGGAAAAGGGTTCTTCAACTAAATCCCAATACCCCCCAACAAACTTTTGATCAATTTTGCAAGTCTATTTTAGATGAAGAAGTTCAACTTATTAAAGAAGGGCATATTAAGAAGAATCATGCATATACAGCCAAAAGTAATTTTTTTAGAAATGATGGAAAAAAGAATTGGAAAGGAAATAATAAATTTTGAAATAATGAAGGTTTTAACCATTTTTCTAGAAATGATGGTGCAGAAAAGCAAGCTAGAAAAAAATCCATTATTTACAGGTATTGTGGAGGTGAGAATCACATGGAGAAATTTTGTTTGAAGAAGAGGGACAATGAAAGACAGCAATATAAGCCCAAGCAAAAAGGGTTTAAGGATGGAAAGAAGGATAAACATAGCTTTGTAGCCATCTCCCTAAAAAGACAAGAGAAATCAAATGAGGAGGTAATTGCTACACCCAAGAGTAAATCTAGTGTTAAGGGGGGATACTTTGCTTCAGATTCTAATAAAGAATGGATTTTAGATTCAGGGGCATCATCTCACATGATTGGGGATAGATCTTTGTTTATTGATTTTTATGAAGGGAAGAATTCAGATCAAGAAATTTCTATTGGCAATAAAATGAAACTTCCAGTTTTAGGAACAGGAACTGTTAATGTAACAAATGGGTCTTTGAAAGATGTTTTACTGGATGAAGGATTGGGGGTGAATCTTATTTCAGTATATAAAATAGTTCAAGCTGGATATGAGTTTGTTGTCACTGCCGATCAAGTTATTGTTAGAGATAGAAAAAACCCAAGCAATATAATTGCTATTGGTAGAGTTGATCATGAAGAGAATCTATTTAAATTTGTGGGGTTTGTTGATGATGAATACACAATCTCTCATGCTTTCATTGATCAAACTAATTATATGTCAAAACTTTGGCATGCTAGACTTGGACATATAAATTATAGAAAATTACAAGATATGGTTAGAATGGATATGGTTAGAGGATTAACAAAAATTTCAGCTTTTGAAGGTGTGTGTGAAGGTTGTGTGTTAGGGAAACATCATCAGGATCCTTTTGATTCAGGTAAAGCATGGAGAGCTACTCATCCACTACAACTCATTCATAGTGATTTATGTGAACCAGGCTATCCTTCACTTTTAGGTGTCAGGTACCTTCTCACTTTTATTGATGATTACAACAGGAGAGTATGGGTTTATTTTCTTGAAAGGAAAAATGAAGTATTTGAAGTGTTTCAAAAGTTTAAGGCATTAGTTGAAAATCAAAGTGGGAAAAAAATTAAATGCTTAAGGACGAATAATGGGGGTGAATATTGCAATTATGCATTTGAGTCATTTTGTGAAAATTATGGTATTAAGGTACAAAGAACAGTTCCTTATACTCCTCAACAAAATGGGGTGGCTGAACGAATGAATAGAACTCTTTTAGAAATGGCTCGTTGTATGTTGCATTTTAAAAGTTTGCATAATAAATTTTGGGGTTTGGCTGTTTCTTGTGCTACACATATTATAAATATAATCCCCACTAAAGCTCTCACAAATATCACCCCTGAAGAAGTTTGGAGTGGTAGAAAGCCCCACATTGGATATTTTAAAGTATTTGGGTGTATTGCTTGGGCACACATTCCTGATGAAAAAAGGGAAAAGTTAGAACCAAAGAGTCATAAGTGTTTGTTTATGGGTTATAGTGAAGAATCAAAGGCTTACAGGTTATATGATTTGACAACGAACAAGGTCTTTGTTAGTAGAGATGTGAAGTTTGATTAGCATTCACAACTTACAGCCACTTGCTCTCACTCTACAACAACAAATGCTTCTCATTTTTTAGATATTTTAGAAAGAAATGGAGACTACATTGATGAGGATGAGTTGTGCACTTCTACAAATGATGAAAATGCTATTGAAAATGAAATAACTAATGCTTGTAATCAAAAATTTTCTGCAGGTAGTGATGATGAAGAAGAAGACTTTTCAGCTAGACAAAAAACAAGGAGTGTTGAAGAAATATATAGGCAAGGCTCAAAGATCCAAGGAAGGAATGGTAGTGCTCCCATGGCCAAAGTATTACAAGTAAATGACCCAAGATCATATGAGCAAGCTAGAGGGAAGAAATCCATTGGATGCTACTTTATATAGACAGCTTGGTGGTAGCTTGGTTTATCTAACACATTCTAGACCAGACATTTTTTTATCTAAGGAATGTACTTCCAAGAAAGTGGATGCTACTTTATATAGACAGCTTGGTGGTAGCTTGGTTTATCTAACACATTCTAGACCAGACATTTGTTTTGCAGTCAATATGGTATCTAGATTTATGCAGGAACCAAAAGAAAGCCATTGGTTGGCTGCCAAAAGGATTTTGTGATACATTCATGGAACCATTTACTATGGTATACATTATAGTTACAAGTCCTTAGTTTCTTTGATTGGTTTTATAGATTCAAACTGGGGAGGTGATATAAATGACAGAAAATCTACTGGTGGTTATATTTTTCAGCTTGGGTCAGGTCCAATTACATGGAGCAGCAAAAAACAAACTACTACATCATTGTCCTCATGTGAAGCAAAATATAGAGCAGCAAAAGAAGCTGGAAAGGAAGCAGTCTGGATTCGCAATCTTTTATTTGAGCTTAGTTTTGCACAGAGTTTAGTTACTCCTTTGTATTTTGATAATCAAAGTGTTATCCAAGTTGCAAATAATCCTATTTTTCATGCTAAAACAAAACACGTTGAGATTGATGTTCACTATATTCAGGATCTTGTTCAAGCAAATTTTGTTAATCTCCAATTTTGTCCAAGTGAAGACCAAGCAGTAGATATATTTACTAAGAGTATGCTTGAGGCCAAATTTCTGAAATTACAGGGTATGCTAGGCATGATTAAGGTGAACATTAAGGGGGGATAGTAATATAATGTTCCCCTCTCTTTTGAATTTTCTTTCTTTCTAGCCAATCTTAAGGGGGGATGTTAGAGATAGTTAAGATTGTCTAAAAATAAAAGAATATTTCTAGAATCTTCCTGTAGTTGTTTTTGAAATAAAAACACTTAAAAAAAGAACTGTTGTAAAAAGAAGTTTCCATATTTTAGAGTCTTCTAGAAAGCAAGAAGCTTCTGGGCTTCAAAGATGTAATAGCTATATATATGTGTGTTGAGAACAGTTGTTGTACACAGTGTTTTGAATTGAATATATATATATATATATTTTCAACTCTATTTTGCCCTGTTGCCCTATTTTTTATCTATTTATTATTGTTGTTATGTTTTTATTTTTTGGGATTGCTTTTACAACACCTAGAATGAGAGCTTGAAGTTCAACTTCATTGTTTGTTCTCTTCTAGGAGTTTAGAATGAGAGCTTGAAATTCAACTTCATTGTTTGTTCTTTTCGAGGAGTTTATTTGAGGCCTTACAAATTACATGTCCATCACAATCTTGAATTATATATCTAGTTTTCGAGATGTTAGGGCTGCCTCTTGATGATCCATCAAAATTTAGTTTAAACCATCCATATTGTGGTGGTTGCCACTTTGTCTTGATTTGATTGATGTTGGACTCAACTTCCCCAATCCCATTAACAGATGGAAAAAATTACATTTTAGCATATATATTACAACCAACATAAATATCTTAATTACATCTAATAATATCTCTAATATCTTTTAGATAAATATATATTTATGTTAATTTACTTTAACTTTTCTTTAAGAATTATCTTATAGAATATCATTTTTCTATATCTATCTAAACTATTATATATAGTCATGTACACATAAACAGGTGAATGGACAGATAAAATAAACAATTTCTTAATATTTAGTTAAAAGCTATTTTATTTTAGGAATTTTTTTATTTGAAGATTTATTTATTTTTAAATTTTTTTTTTTTGGTTGTAATGAGTTTTTGTTAACAAACTCAAACCATTACATTCAACAAATTCCTTTCATTATAGGTTATGTCTCCTATTAATTTTATAAAAGTTTTTTTTTTTTTTTTCTTCTAATAATAATTTGGGTTAGACATACAACAACTATAAAAAATGGTATTTAAATGTTGAAATATGGTAATTATAGGTTTACATAACCCCATTACTTTTTTATCATTATACTAAAATAAACTAATAATTAAATTGAAAGATTTTTTTATTTAATACTAATTAATTTCTAATAGTTTGATTTATTGTTGCCCCTAGTATTTTTATCACAAAATGGGAAGGAGAAAATTACTTAAGACCCTCTAACATAAAATTTTTTATACATTTTCACTATCATATATCTTCTATAGGAGAATCTTCATCTATGTCTACATCAACATTTAAACATATATTTAATTTAACCATAGTAGAAGGAAAAAGCTCTATATTTAAACATGTAAACTATCTCTTGCATACCTCTAGCTAGATTACCTCGATTTTCCATTGATAAGTGTAGGTGATAGAAGATTTTTTTTATATTGAGCCTTTCCTACTCCTATGTCTTTATATTTCCCTTCAAAAAGGATGAGGAAGCCATTGAAATCATGTTGGTGCAACTAAGACCTTGATCTACACCAAATAATAATTAACACTTCAAAGACTATTTAAAATCTAGTGAGATTCTCCATAGTTAACTTGATATTGATTGAAGATCTATCATCCATTTCCTTCACCAAAGACCATACTTGTAACATCCAAATCCTCATGCCTAGGTTGGTGATATTGGGATACATATAATCCACAAAATTTTAGAGACCATAGCTACATTCAACACCAATATCTCTTCTTCTTTCCCTTTAACATTGAACACTAGATCACTTTGTTTTTTCATTCACCTTGGTCTCGCTTTGAACCATATGATATATTGTCATTAATCTTTCATCTAAACACTCAATTTCCAATCAATACCATTCTCACACCATAGATTACCATTTACCCTTAATGCAAAACCCCTTCACACACATCTCATTATTCAAAGGAATGAACCTTCACTTAATGAAATAGAAAAACATCCTTCACACAAATGAAACCATTTATCTCACCAACTTAACATAATATCATTAATAGAGATAAATAATTAGTTTAATAGTTTTAAAATAATGATTTCTAAATCATTATAACTCTACCCCCTTATTAAGGAAAAGCATATTTTTATTTATAATATTCATTTAAATTTTTTTAAACATAAGAAATATATTATTTTAAAAATTATTTTATTATTTAAATGTGTTTTTATCTAGTTAAAATATAAATATATTAATATTCATCATATTTTGTAACTATGTTAATCACACATACAATTTTTACTATTCGCTTTTTAACTTTATTTTTCCTAAAATGTGTTCCTATTATGTTTGTATAGAGTTAAAAACATGATATTTTAATATTCACCATATTTAGTAGTTATGCTAACCATCTATAAATATTTACCTTTACAATTGTAAGGGTGATAAAACATACTTTACATTTCTCCCTTTTTAAATTCATTTTATTTATTTTTTTGTCAAGGTAATGACTAGTGAAAGTGGTATGGTTTTAAGTTAAAAATGGTAATTAATTCAAATTTATCATAAGAGTTAGATCTGATCTTTATTTTTAGCTTCTCTTATCTTGGATCAAATTTGTAGGTGTAAAATTAATACAAGTTTAGAACCACAACATAAATTTGGTACCTTAGTTTTTAAATTTAAATTTAACTGTGAATCCAAATAGACCTCGTTCTTGCATGACATTTATTGAATTAAATGCAAAATAATTAAATTTACAGACTAGGGTATTATATAGAAATATAAAATTATTTTTTTGTTAGATTTATCATGAGAGGGCTCTATGCCACATTGCATCATCACTACAAAATAATTTAATCAATATTTGCGTTGATAACAATATGCTATGGATTTTCATGGTTTCCTAAAATATCTTTACACTTTCCAAAACTATTAAATCAACTCAAGGTTTAACTAAGGAGAATAAAATTTGCACAAAAAACTCCAACCATATCCATAGATGCCATCTAGTTTTATGTTAGAGGTGTGGATCTACCCCAAGTGAAAAAGAATCTAAAGATATTAAAAAGATAGATTGAATCTAGATATAAATGTTGAATCTATAGACAAGCGATTGATTTTGTAGGTGTGGAGATCATTTCTAAAAATTATAAATGAAATTTAGATCAACAAACAATAAATTTATCAATCTAACAAAAGTCATTTGATGGAGTTATGATCATGATTAATGATGATGAATCACATAACACAATTTTCCACATCTTATTGAACATCAAACCTAGAGCTAAGTACCAAGATACTAGATTCAATAATTATAGTGTTTATTCATGTAGCATAATTTGTCTCAACTCATAATTCCAAGGTGATTTTCCTATTTCAATTCACTAATTAATTAATCCTAGAATAGCAAGTTACCCTATGTATATGTGTGTGTGTATACATGTATATATATACTGATACATATATGCATATGTATATGTATGTATATACATATATATGTATATGTATATGTATACATATACATATATATATGTACACACACACACACACACACATATATATGTATATATACACATACATGTATATGTATATGTCTATATATATGTATATATATGTATATGCATAAATATACATATGTATATAATATGTATATATGCATACATATACATATGCATATAGGTATATATATGTATGTATATGTATATATGCATATGTATATATGCATATATGCATATACACATATATGTGTATATATATGTATATGTATATACATATATACTGTGCATCGAGGATTATCAATATGGGTCAATTATGCTTGATTCATGATGAATCGAAGCATATTTTAGCCACTAAACCTCAATCTCAAACAAGATCATTCAAATTGAAAGCTTAAACTAAGCATTTATTGAAACAAAAAACTATAAACTACAAAAATAGTTAAATGCATACTCTAACCCATTTAAAACTTATCCCGTTTTGGAATTGGTGTCGTGTTGATGTGGAACAACAACCATTTCCCAATCTTGTGATTAGTGAGCCTATTTTAGTCGATTCTATTGAAGAGAACGAATGAAACCATTGTGATAAATTGATGAAAACATGAATTATGCTAAATTGAACATGATACAAGCTAAGTTAACATGATTAATGCTAAAATTGATCTAATTATGCAATTGCTAAGCTAATCTAAGTTAATTCTAAGCTAAAATATGGAAACCCTAATTTATAAATGAACTAAGATGGATGCATGGAAGCCATTAATGGATGTTTTAAGCTTATTATGCAACTAAAATGAACTAAAACAAGGTAAAAGTGAATAAATTAAGAGTGTGAGTGTAAGTGAATTCAACAACATAAGTTTGGAATTGAAACATGGATCCTTTTGTCTCCAAATAGTGTTCTATTTATAGGAGAGAAAATGAGAAATGAAGAGTTGAGATCAAATAGACCAATCAACAGTCAAGGATGGAGGAAGTAGAAGACATGGATCATGGATTCTAATCAATAGGTGATAATACAAGATGAAATTACAATCAAGGGTGCTCATTTGTTCCAAACAAACACACTTTTGACATACACACATAGGTCACCAAGTGACTTACTCAACAAGTCACAAGCTTAGCTTGCTCAAGAAGCCAAGTGAGGTGATTGGAGGAAAGAGAATATTCTCATGGGTGAGGATAAATATATTTTGCAAATTCAAAGAAAGTTTTAATCATGCAAAAAAGGAGATAAGGAATATTCCCTGGGAATATTCCCTTTTTGGAAGAAAATTAGTTTAATTTTTAATTAAACAAGGTTTAATTATGCAATTAGGGGATTAGAATTAAAGGTATTTTCATTAAATTAAATTATTTAATGAAAGGGGGAAGGTGAAATGAGATTTAATTAAATAAGATGACTTAGGATAATAAAATTTTAAATACTTTGATGTATTTAATTTAATGAGATGAACTATTAGCGTAAAAAGAGGGGAATTAACCTGATTTGATGAATTAGGTTAATAGACGAAAAAATGATGCGATTAATTAATTAGCTAAGCTAATTAATCAATTAAGAAAAAAGATGATGGGTTTAGAAAGGAAATAATGTTAGTAAACCTGATTCAAGTGTACGATATCATTTAGGACATTTTTCAGTGTCTACATTCTTCCCCTCTTTGAAGTGAGGTACCTGCTACTTCGGTTCAAAGACTGATGCTCTTCGAGTTAAACTGCTGCTTAAATCAAAAAATAATTTTTTTCTAATTTTTTTAGATGCCCCAGTGGAAGGATAAAGTTGATTCTTTGCCCCCTTGAGAAATCAAGCAAAAATTTTGAATTTTGGGTTGATTTCTCGATAAAGGTGAAAAGCTGCCCTAAGGGTCTAGAAAGGCTTTAGGATTCATGAATTATGTCAAAAACACAAAAAAATGATGCAAAATAATGTTTTGATTGGAAAAATTGGTGAAAATGATGATAAACCCTAGCTTCAAGGTGAAATTAGGGCAAAAAACCACAATTTTCTAGCTTAAATAAGCCAAGAAGGATCACTTTCAATTCATTTGTGCATTCACACATTGGAGATTCTTATTGTTTTGAGCTCTAACCCTCTAATGAAATGGTATGATGAGAGCTCCCCAGGCACATTTTTGATCGAGTTTGAGAGTATCAACGGATTCCAGGCTCAGGACCACTGGTATGTAACTAAAAACTCGATTTGAAATTTGACTTTTTTATGCATTTATTACACATTAAACTTTAAACTTTGGTGGCATCACTATATAGCAACGCCAATTTGAAAATTAGTGACGCTAAAATGAATTATAGCAATGCACTTTGTGATTTAAAATTAGGATTTCTAATTTTAAATTGCAATGCATACTTATATAGCGATGCACTTGCCAATTTGAAAACTAGGGTTAGGGTTTCCAAAGTTTAAATTGTGACGCACATGTATATGGCGACACACTTTTCTATTTGCAATTTGAAATGCCTTTAGGCATCACAATTTGAAATTTGACATATAGCGGCACAATTGCAAATAGCAATGCTATTGCAATTTTGGAGCTAAAAATTCCAAATTGAGTCAAAAAAAAAAAAAATTAACATTGTGCGCTTTGTGGGTGCAGGAGGTCATTCCACCACTAATGTCGCATGAGCATAGACCCATAGTTTTTTCCAAACTTAGTGATTTGTCTAAGTTGCACTAGGAGCACCTAGGAGGGATCAGCCTTTGGTATATTACATATGTGCCCATCATCTAGACTCTTCTAGCAATGATGACTACTCTGTGTGAGAGATGGAATAGTGAGACCTCATCTTTTGACCTTCCCACTAGCAAGGTGACAATGACCTTAGAGGACGTATGGAAAATTTTGCTCTTTCTGATTCATGGTGAGTGAGTGATTTTTGATGTCGATGCCAAATACAATGCCTATCACAAGGTGATGGAGATGGAGATCATCATTCTTGTTACCTCCCAAATTGACCTCAAGTCATACAGGGGTCACGTGCTCACATTTTGATTGATCATTACAACCATCATTTTAGGTTTTCTTGCTCCTGACAGATGCAACAGAGGGTTCAACACAGGATGGGGCTTGGCATGGCATCTAATGCTTCACAAGAGAACACTTTTTGCATGGGGGCCAGTGATATTGGCCTCACTATATCATGACATGCATGACTTTGTGCATTGTGATGGTAGAGCTATTGGTGTAGGGGTGACCTTGCTACATATTTGGTTGTGGGAGCATATTGCTATGATCCAATTGATAGTACAGATGGTTTATGTTGAGCCAGATGATCCTGTGATTTGGCAGTACAAAGGTGTGATCACCCTACGACACACTAGACAGATTGGGCTCCCTTGTTGGCAGCAGGTGCTAGACGATATGACAGTTTTCAGATGGTGCCCATGGTTACAAATGCCACAATGGTATGATGATGCTCACTAGTTATTCTTTACATGACAAACCCAATACATGTAAGGTTGTGAGCATACCATCATAGAGCAATACCTACCAAACAACGTGGCATGACAGTTCGGGGACGTGCAGGATAGGTCAGATGATGCTTATAGGGCTATTTTTGTGAGGTCTACTCAAGAGGTACCCACATGGGAACCTACCATTCCAACTCTAGAGGTAGTGGAGGGATTTAGATAGTTGGTTGCTCAGCCGTGGGCCTATGACTAGGGTCAAGTGGTGGCACAGACTATGCCTACTTATGATGCATGGTTTACACCTTCATAGAGACTGATAGATCTAGTGGGTGCTCCTCCATGAGGGAGACCTAGAGGGAGAGGATCCAAGGGCATAATACAGGGACAAGGACAAGTATGGGGATAGGGTGGCCAGGATGGCCAAGATGAATAGGTTCCAGGGGCCCCACCAATTATTCAACAACCTCCTCAATAGCTTGGTGTTCAGCAGTAGCCCGGTGTTCAACCACCAGCACCACCAAATTCTAGAGATATTTAGATCCACCAACTACAACAGGTGTAAGTTACCACAAATGAGCAAGATTAGGCTTACCAACATATTTTGGCTATTATTGTTGAGTAGGACTAGGCCAGGTAGTAGGTGATGGCCATCACAGCAGAGTGGGACCATGTGAGATAGCAAGTTTAGGCTGTGACTACAGAAAAGGACTAGGAGATCGGGCGGCAACAATAGTTAGAGGCCCTCATAGCAGCTACCAAGGGCAGGACTATATCTACCAAGTTATACAGAGAGGTTGTGAATGAGGCAACATACTATAGGATGCTTTACCATTAGGATGTACCATAGGCACTCAAACAACCTGATTATTCACAGCAGAGTGATGCATAGCTCAGGGCTGAGGATCAGACAGAGAGGGTAGTAGCCATCAGGGCTAGCTCTCGCATATAGACACTTTTTGACTTTGTTGCCCTATTCTTTGACACAAATATACATTCATGGGCTCCTTTTTTATAGTCTCGTGGATACTTGTATTTATAATTGATATACATACACTGATCTAGATTTTCTACCATGACATTCATTTTTTATATATATGATACAAATACAAATTCTATATGTTGTGTTTGTCTTATTTCATGCTTATATGTATGGATGCATATGATATGAGATTCTTATATTTTATTATGTATGGATGCATATTTTTTTATCCCTATGTGATATGCAATGATACATGAGATGGAATGAGATGGATGCAATGTTATATTCTTTTTCATTATCTTTTCATGATATGATATGATATGCAAATGTTATGCCATGATTATGTATGCATATAGATGTATGGATGGATAATGTAGATTTTATGCTTCATGATATGATATGCGATGTATTCTTATGCTATATGCAATGATTTAAGATGCTTAGAATAAAAAATCTATATTATTCATCACAACTTAAATGATAATGACAATGCAGAATATATGCTATGATATGTTATGATGATGAGATGCATATATGCTGATGACTTGTTGATGTAGGATGGATGCATTGATGATGTTTTTGTTGACTCTCATGAGACCAAGTTAGCACATAAAGAAGATAGAAGAAACAAGAATGAATGACCGTTGACTATGATTATTGCTTCAAAAGATCCAACAAGTCTTTGATACACCGAGACTTTATTAGACATGGTGATGAGAAATGCAAGATGATGATGAAGAATGCAAGATGATGTGCTCATTTTTCAAGATTGGGATTTTCTGTCATTCCTTATTGTTTTATATAACACATAGACACAATGCATCGAGGTATTAATAAATAGGACGACATTGTATCTAGTGTAATGGACTTTGACTCGACAAATAGATAAGATAGTTCATGTTCACACCTTGACATACAGAAACCTCATTGGAATGTAAGTTGAAACTTAGAATACATTAGACCAAATCATACGCAATAGTTAACAACGTACTCCAAACAAATTCCCCACACACAACTAAGCAAGTATGTGCCAAGATTATTTTACAAGAGTACCCACAAGCACGACAAACGAAAAGATAATGATCGATGTCCCATTCCTTTTTCTCTAAATCTTTTAGATAGACATCATTGAGAGGTCTCGGAATGGGTGACCATTAAGATAAATCATAAGAAAAGATCAAAGACAAGCAGTCAATGTTATTTATACCTCTTTCTCATTTAATTTAGATAAGGCGATGTCTAATACATATATCCATCACATGAATGATACATCCTAGGACATGTTGACCAAATGGTTTTTTGATGTTAGGATGATGATGATCTTTATAATAAGTCATTGATACTAACTCCACTGACTCTTTTACAAATGATTTAGACCTTAGATTTTGACAATTAGGTTTGCACTTTACGACTTGCTATGTTTGCTTTCTATTTGTTTCACCAAAGGTTGAAGGTGATGATTGAGTTATTATGGGTGAAAGTTTATTGCGGGTGAAAGAGAGATGGGGTGGATGGTTTTGGATTTTCTGGAATATTTCAATTTTGGTATTTTGAAAATGTTTTGAGGTTGTTTTTGGTCTTTTCAAAAAGTTTATGTGAATGTTTTTGTTTTCGATTATTTGACGTTGTTTAGGGTTTTTCTCCAAGATAATTGAGGATTTTTAGGTCTTTTTTGAATGTTTTCTAGTGTTTTTCGCTTTTCCATTTTCAAATGTTTTTGGATTTTCTGATATTTGAATGTTTAGGGATTTTCAGAATATTTGAAATTTTTTGGATTTTGAAGATATTTGAATGTTTTTGTGTTTTATGATTATTTGGATGTTTTTGAATTTTTGAGAGTTTTCTGACTAAGAACCTAACCTAAAGACCTATCCTAGGGGTCTCGGGGGCTGATCAAAGATAATCCTTACCTACGTTATACACGTAGAGACCACATAGTTTGACTGAATTGAATTATTGACAAGATGATGTTGGCAAGAGACACTTCAAATTCTTTCAGGTGTTGTCATTGATGTAAACCCTAGTCGGTGACTGATCTACACATCATCATTTGATCCCACCTGCAAACAGATTGAGGACAGTTAGGAAGAACAATGCATCTGGAAGTTTTGTGATTGTCGATTCACTTGCATATTTTTAGTTGTCATTTTGAGTTGTGGATCTCATGGAAGATTTATCAGTGTATTTCTTGTGTTATCTGGAAATCTTAATGCTTTGTACCAAGTCATGTGTAAGTTTGGTGATTAGGTTGATATCTTTCTATTTATAAATATTTTGGGGCCAACTCAATTGATATAATGT
>VDFB02064306.1:0-51408 GCA_007258455.2 Sequoia sempervirens
TATAAATGTCTTTTCAGGCTTAAAAAATCAATTGTTGCATTTTGAATGGTCAACGTGGCAAAACCACTATATATATATATATATATTATGAATTAAAAAAAAAAATCATTACCATTAGCAAAGGAGACTGGTAGCGAAGGATCATGATGGTCCATGGAGGTGAATTGAATTGAAAATAGTAAGAGCAAAGATGAAAAGGGCATCACCCAAATCCTTCCTCCAAAACTCCAAACTCAACAGTGATTCATTTGTCGTATCACAGACTAGACCATACCTCATAACAACTAGGGCAAGAGCTTGCACTGTAGTAGAAGCCAGTTTAGCTTTGGGAAAGATTCCACTAACAAGGGCTAACCCAAATTCAAAATTATAATGCTCAAGTGCCAACCCCAACGAAGAAAGAGAGTAAATGAAAGGCTGAAAATAACATATTGCCAGCATCTTCACCAACTCTTTATCCAACAAAATTGTTACATCCCAAATTATGACGTTACTATTTACTATTACTAGATAGAGTAAATGTGAATCCTGGAGGTGAATTAATGATGCTTGTACCTTGTTTTCAATATGAAAGTTGTTTCATTTGATGTTATTCTTGGTGAAATACCGCATAAAGGAGAATAGAAGATTATTGATTTGTGAATAATCTAACTTTTGAAATGTTTCATGTATATTGCTTGTTTTGAGCATATGACTCCCATTGTCATGTCATGGTGTGTAGGTAAGAGGACCATTCCTCCAGGCAAAGGAGAAATATCACTCGGGGAGGAGCTTAGTCGGGTAAACAATAACGAGAACCAATTGAGCATACACACACATCCCTTAGACTAAGTAAGTTGAGTCAGTTGTTGAGTTATGGGTAAGTCATCCGTAGGCTTGTATGTTGACATTAGGAGTCTATCTACTTTTGTATGCATGTATAAGTGATGTTTATCTATGTATTTGTTTGTGATATTATGATCATTATGATTAACGTAAATGGTTGTATGTGAAACAGAAGTGAACATATATGCATGTATATTGTATATACACGTATTCATACATATAGACACATTGATACAAACGTATGAGGGCAAATGGATATGCTCGTACTAGTACATCGATATAATATACTTACGTATACACGTACATAGAGAAAAATATACAAACGTATATACATGTATATATACCCACAACCAACCTGACATATATGGATGTTAATAATATTATTTTAATATTGCCTTGGAATTTACGTATGCAAGTATATACACATATACATAGATATGTATATTGAAACTATGCTGACTAGCTCGCAATATACGTATTCACCAAATAAATATGTAAATGTGTATATATTTATATATGTAAATATATATATATATATATATATTTAATATTATATAAATATATATATGTATTATAGTTTTTACCTAAATATATATATATGTGTATATATGAGAATATTTAAATTATAATATTTAAATATATATATACAAATATATATGTTAAAGTAAAATAAAGCTATAATAATATATATTAATATAATAAAACATATATATATATATATATATATATATATAATTAACTTGAAATAAGGTGGAAATCAATATAGTTTAAAAAGGACTTTATTTTAAATAACATAAAGTCAAAAGATTAAATCGATTCATGGAAACATGAAGTTTTAAACTATAGAAATCGATTTATTTCATTGGGCAACATGAGTCACTTTAATTACAACGCATTCAAGAGGAAAATCACGCCAAATATTTGTAAAAGGGTGAAATATTGCATTGGAAACTTTATTAAACATTTGAAAGTTAAAAAAATAAATGAAAACTGCATTGGAAGAAATATCACGCCTAAGTGCACGGGATGAGAGAATTAGTCTGAGGAAAAACGATGGCTGTTGTTCTTCAAGCCAAAAATAATGGCAAGGTGGAAATCGCGCTGTATTGACCTTTTCTCCTGAAATAAACTCTCAAAAGAGATTGTTGCAAATTGCAACCTAAATGCAACATGTCTGAGAGGTGTCGCTTCATCATTTTCCTCCATGTGCGAGTTTGAATCTTTCCTAGTTTGTTGTCACTGTAAGAGGTCGATTCACCCCAGGGGATTGCCACATTTCATTATGGAATTGTTCAAAATTCTGTCCTGGCAGTTTACATGCCTGGGAATGTGGATTTTGTTGAACAAAGGACTCTATAAAAGGCCGCCCAAGCCATTCTTCTTCACTACCTTTTGGAAATTCGAAATTACTCATATTTCCTAAGAGTTTATAATTTCTGAGTGCATTCCTTCTCTGAGTAATCACATTACCTGAGAGTCTTTCATATTCTCTGAGTTTTCATATTTCCTGAGTGCATTCATACGGCTGAGACTTTCTTATTTTTGAGAAAGAGAGTCCCTTCTATTTCTTGAGTTTACATATTGCCTAAGAGCAACCATTCTGCTGTGAGTTTTCTATTACTGTGAGTAGTCACCAAATCTATGAGTTGAGGATGTCAATTTTTGAGTGTTTATAATTGAGGAGAAGAGGCACCTGTGAGTAAAGCTAAGAAGTGAAGTCTGCAATTTGAAGAGGAATTGTCAATCATTCAAAGTGCTGAGACATCTTCTTGAAGGAAGCTTTGGGAAAAGGCATGGGATGCTCTTCTTCTATCTACTCAATTCTTGGTTATTTAATTTAAATGAAATTTCTGTGTTTACTATTGTGCATAGGTTGAATGACAATCATAGCTGTATTTCTGTGTGAAAGAGAAAACGAGTTGTTTTATGAATTGCTTTACCTATTTGTACTTGGGAAGCAAACTGTATAAAGGTTAAAGGTTGCATATTGAGTGAATTGCATTACTTGTATGATGTCCATATAAGGAGAGTATGTGGAAAGTAGATACTAAATACTAGGACAGGGATGATAGCATCAATACAAGTACAATCCACAACTTAAGTTAATAAGATTGACTTAGTGAAGCTTATGTAACTCCTAGGATTTTGATTTCAAATAGGAGAGGATTTTGAGTCTACTTGTTATGCTTTTCATTTCTAGTAGATTAGCATGAAGTAGGATGTGTAGGATAATTGAGACTAACCTACGCGTAGTGTAAGAAAGCCTTAATGCAAATCGGCCCTGAGTAGTGTTTATGATAGATGACCTTCATTCGAAGTACTGAATGAGAATACTTTGGCCAAAGTAGTGAAATGTACAACATCCACTTAGGTGTGAGATAATTGAGACTACACTGTCAGTTCATTGTGATCCTTGTACTAGTTCGAGATTGTGAAATAGCAAGGTTCTAGTTGTGTAGGACACAGCACTATGCTCAGTTGGTAATCGTTAAAGGATGCCCTACCAATCTCTTCTTCGAAGAGAGGGCCATCTATCTAACGATAGGTGTGCGGGGGACCACATTATAAGTCCGTGGTTGGCGGAAAAGCACCTGAGTGAAGTTTCTCCTCCACAACAAGCGGCCGATGTACCAAGATTTGAAAGGACGAATTCCTAGACCTTCTTACTACTATTTGTTCTAAAGCTCATTGGAGCTATGTTAGTTAAGGTATGTATTCTTGTTTCATGTACTTGTGAAGTTATTATATTGAAATGGAATCTTTATTGTAGATTAATATGGCAACTTGTTCATGTTTTATCAATAAAGAAAAGGAAAAATTTTATTGCAATGACATGTTAACACATTTACTTACTTTTAGGATGTAATTTATGGAAATTTTACTTTACCAAAGGGTCGGTATGTTACAAAAATGTCCATGCAATTGGACAAGATCGCAAAAGCTACCTCAAAAAATAGAGCATGGGGGTTAGCATGGGGGTTGTTTTGAAGCCATTCCCTACCCAAAATTGTTCTTATAGCCTTCTCAACAGGCACACAAAGAATAGTGAATACCCTACCCAACTTTTGTCTACCATATGCATTGTTGCTTCTTTTCTCCCAAAAACATTTGGGTAGCATGACACACCATGAAGGCTCCATAATATCATAGTGAAATTATGAATAGAGAAGAGAGAAAGTAAAATGTTATAAATGATATGAAGAACATCATGTTGGTGAAGTATATATGAACGAAGACATCAATACTCAGCACTTTAGCATTTAATTCACCACAAGACACACATGTTAATGTGACAATATGATTTCGCAAAAATTGAGTCATGACTTTAAGTGATTTAATAAGTAATAACGCACCTAAATAAAGGGTCAACCATTGATCTTTGCAAATCTAACGGTTCTAGGGTGATTCCAAAGGTTTGAATTTGCAAGTCTAGCATTTCAGACATTTCCTTCCGAAATGCAACTACAATCGTCCATCGAACATTCATCGAACTGTAAAATATTTTTGTACATTAATTTTACTTTTCTAAGTATATTAATGTTATATTAACTTATTAATATAACTCGTAGTCGTTAAGTTGCATTGTCATCTAGCTTCAAACATAGTACTTCAAAGTATTGAAAAGATAAGAGAATAAGTGGCTTGTTGTACCTTAATCATTATCAATATCCACTAACAAGTCAGAATAAATTTCGCTCACTTCTAATCAAAACTTATAATACACTTGTCTCCATTCCGAAGACTTTATGTAGGAATTTGGGTGTGTGGAAAATTTGTCCCAGAATAGAACAATATATACATTTGATATTTTCGCCTCCCACGCTATGATTTTTATTGGCATGCTAGTTTAATTCACCAAGAAAATATTTCATTGGTTTGAAAATAGGTTTAATTCACCAATAAAAATATTTCATTGGTTTGAAAACAATTTTAATTCGACAATGAAAAGATTTTATTGGTTTAAGTACAAACTTTATTCACCAACAGAAATATTTTCTTGGTTTGAAAACAGGGATAATTAGCCAACAAAAATATTTTTTTGGTTTGAAAACAAGTTTAATTCGCCAATGAAAATATTTTATTGGTTTCAAATAAAATTATAATTCGCCAAGATTTTCTACAAACTTCTAGTGATTACAAAAGATTCGCCAATCAAATTTATATTTTTTTTCTAGGGGGGGGTTCTTAAATTTATCCCTGCACAGATTGATCCCACACATGAAACCTTGTTGAAGTTATTGTTGGGGATACTACAGCTATACGATCCACTTCCACAACACGCACACACTAGCAACAAACTTTTCTGAGCTTTAGTAATAGAAGAAATTTATGATTTGTATTTTTTATTGATTTAAAATTTGAAGTTCATATGTATTGCAAAATTGGATTCATTTTCTGGTCTATGAAATTTATCGAACTCTAATTTTGATCTATATATGAAGGAAATCAGTAATATATTCCATTAATTTCATAATATACGTGTTTTTGAAAATTATTTTTAAAAATATTATCTATTTTTAATGTTCAATAAATTTGCTGAGTAATTGCCAAGTTTTTAAAAAAATTGGGTCAGCTGAGTAATTGTTGAAATATTGTGGTACCAACCTAAAATCTTTTCAATGTGCCTTCTTTGTCTTTGTTGGTGTGTGGAGCAGATGGCTTCAATCCTTAAATGACCACGTTCAGGCACTTGGCTTACTTCTTGTTGTGCCTGTTACACATTTCCAGAGGAACAATGTTGTGTAGTTTTTACGAGAGAGGTTTGTTCAGTGAGCTATCATCCATTCTGCAGAACTGTGGTTGACTTTTGGGGCCTGGTAAATAATCTCTCCTTGCAATCTATTCAATTAGAGGATTTCAACTTTCACAACAGTTCATGAATTTCTTCACGTCATTTCTAAAGCCTCTCTTTAAAAGTGAAAAGCATCTTACCTCTCAGTTCTATGTTAGTTATGCTCCTGTTATTCATAGAAACAAAGCATGTTTTCAAAGAGATGTATCTGATCGTGCACAGTGAGATGCATTTCCACTCCACTTTCAAAAGCCTTTCTCAGCATCCATGGTGCATCTTTTTTACCTCTCAGTTCTATGTTTGTTATGCTCCTTTTATTCATAGAAACAAAGCATGATTTCAAAGAGATGTATCTGATCATGTACAGTGAGATGCATTTCCACTCCACTTTCAAAAGCCTTTCTCAGCATCCATGGTGCCTCTTTTTGACAAGAAAGGGCAATGCTCTGATAGTCTAAACATTTGGATATCTTAAAACAGATTGAATTTACACAATATTTCTCATTTTTCCCTCTCAATTTTGTACATAGGCCACTGATAGAAGTTTTAAACAGAAAGTAATTGTGTTTTCAATTATTTTTAATCATATGTTGCCTTTTATTGGGGCAATAGTTTTCTTTATTGAAGGTTTCCAGTCAAAGTTTCCCTTTAATGGTGCAATTGTTTTCTTTGTTAGAAGTTTCCAGTCAAAGGCAACCCATCCAATACCAATCACTAACAACCAACCTTCAAGTGAGACCATGCTTTCCTGACCAAGTTATCCACCCTTCAATTGCCAAGTTAGTCGCAGACATTTCTGGCCTAACTAAGGCAGCAATGCTAGTCAAACTGCATCACTACCAGAATCACAGCCTCTAATTAGAGAACCACCCTGATGCTACTTCTCTTGGAGAAATGAGCTGCTGCCACTCCCTTGCAGCACAAGAACCACGAGATGGGTTGGAGGGGGGCGATGTGGACCACCTTAACCCACATCCTGTTTGTAGTTAGGACCTACATGGGTCATGCTGCCACGAGGAGGCTGTCCTCTTAACACATGAAAGTGTTGTATTAGACAGTGTGGCATAGATGCAGCAGCTCTAGGTTTTTGGCAGGTGATTTGTGTGCACTGCAGAACTCCAGCCCTCAAAAATTTGTAATCTTCAAGTTTGTGTCCAGAATAGGTGAAAAGTAAAAACTTGGTAGGATTGCACAGAATATATGGCACAATGGTTACAGATCCTGGGTGGTACAAAGCAGGTCACAGGTTCAAAACTTGGTGCTGCTCTATTATAGCTAAATTTTGACTAGGGGCATAATCCCCAGTCATTCTGGCTCTCAGAGGCTAATCTTGGGAGCCTTAAGTGCTTCGAAATCACCATTCATAGTGGTACTGGAGTTTTCTTCACCATGCAGAGTTTTTTCTTGGCAAGCTTATTTTAATATGGACTAATTGGAACAGTTATCAGACACTATGGAAGCTCCCTTAGCTGTCACCACACTTTGCCATCCCTAGTGTGTGCTTAGGCAACAGTTGCATTGAGCATTCACATAAAATGCCACATCCAGCAATGGAAAATACTATGTAAATGATGTTTGATCAAGTTGTAGTTTAAATAAGCTACTTCGTTAGCCTAATTTAACATGTGCAGGAAATACTACGTTATTATTAATCTATAGTAGCATGCAGTGCAAAGTGTTCAAACAGCACACCTGAGTACATTTTTGTGAAGCATCACACTACAATAAATGTCCTTTTGAGATGCTTATTACAAGTCACTTATTTATAACTTTTTGTGAAACATTTGATAGCATATATTTCAACCGGAATCTTAAAGTGGAATCTTACTTGAGTCACATGATTCATCTTTCACAAAAACTCGGAAAAGATGAAAAGTAAGAATACAACCAAATGACAACCAATATGCACAAAATGTGTGCAGACAAGTCTGAAGAGCGCTTGGTATCATGTTCTTCTAAAGAGAAAGCCAAAAATGACCCCATCAAACACCTCATAAAGATTTATGTCGTGTTGTGAAAAAACAATGTGAATTAATGAAATGGCTAAATGGTTCTCGTGTGTGTCAGGTTATCAGAAAAGCATGATAAATTGTAGGAAAGGTTATATTTTTACCCAAACAGCCAGGGTTCCCTCCTCTTGGACTCAAGATGTGCATGACCTCTAAAGAAAGGATAGTAGGCACCTATTTGATACCAACGAAGTAATAATTCAGGCTCAGGATTTCCAAAGTATCCACCTACATCAGCACCTGCAAGACGGATGAATCAGGTGTAAGCTTCCTTGTAAGAAAGAGCTACACAAAGGATTTGTGCAAAAAAATTATATGCAATCATTTTTACCAGAAAATGCGATTCCCGTAAGACCAAGAGTCAACACCATGGGAACAGAAACTCTCAAATGCTCCCATTCTGCTGCATTATCTCCAGTCCAAACTGCACCCACCCTTTGGGTTCCCGCAAAAAATGCTCGTGATAATACAAATGGCCTATCATTCCCACCTCCTCGTCTCAAAAGACCATCAACCGTAGCCATGTGAAAGTAATAACCATAAGCATTGTGGACGTCACGATGCTCAACATCTCCATAATGAAGAGCATCTCTAGGCATTGTTAGCTGCACTAGAAAAGGGACTCCAAATGAAAGAAGAAATAAGTGCTCTAGGTTAAAAAAAGCTTATTTCCAACAGATATTCAAGGGCTTCGTTCATAAGGGAGATGTGACAATCAGAAAAGTGACAAATGTTTGCCAACTGGCCAATTTTTTTTTTTAAATCCACAAATATTAATCAAATGAAAATTAAGATCTACTACTATTTATTTTTGTTTAAGGAATTCACGAGTTTTTTGTATAAAACAGCATGAATAATTTTAAAATTGGGAATTGCACAGTTTTACCAGGCTTGTAAAATCAGGAGGTCAATACTGAAAATGATGGGCAAAAATTACCAAACTCCCTAAAATGCATGGTTCTTATGATCTTTTGCCGGAAGAAATGTACCTCTGGACCATTAAAGACAGAAGGCTCGTTCATATCATTCCATATGTACAAAGAAAGCGTGGAACCACCATAGTAGCTCAGAGAAAATTTGTCAGCCCACCATGATCTGATCTCTCGATTTAACATATCCAAATAGGATGATGCACCCGGCCAACACCATCCATCATAGTCTTTGCCATGAGCATCCTTGACATATAATCCCTTCCGAGCAGCCTCTTTGTGTAGTGGATAACCATCATCCCTCTTAATATGAGGATCAACAATGGTCACCATGTGCCGGCCCTTGGCCGCGAGCTTATTTTGCATCTGCACTGGGTGGGGAAAGAGTACCTTGTCCCAAGTAAAATATCTCCTCCCATCAGTGTGCTCAATATCAAGCCAGAGAACATCATAAGGTATATCAAACTCGTCGAATTTAGCATCTACCAAAGCCACATCTTCCTCGTTCCTGTAATTCCAACGGGACTGATGATACGCAGTGGCAAAATGCTGGGGCATGGTGGAAGTCCCTGTGAGACTAGTGTATTGTCTTATTACATCCTTGGGGTTGGGGCCTAAGAAAAAAAACCCATCCACAATACCACTTTCTGCCATCCAGTATGTGTCAATTGCATCCCCCCAGTGATCCCCATCCCAGCCAGGAGCCATGACATCTATTTGCATCTCTGCTGCATTGAGCCAGAAAAAGCCCGCCGTAGACTCCTTGGCATGAGAGATCATAAAGGGAACAGAACCATAGAGACCAAAGGGGGAATCGGAAATGTACTCAAACACATCGAGGTTAAACAAGCGGTAGGGCTCGGATTCGACCTTGGGACCTCTGGTTGGTTTCAGAGCCAAACCGGCAGCATGTTCGGGGATTCCATACACAAATTTAGCTCCGTGAAAAGACACATCTAAACTAATAGACTGGGGACCGTGAGGCCTCGAATCGGTATGGCCACGAAAGCTTTCCTCCCAATTTTCTTCTTCATTCTTTTGTCTTAACTGTTCAAAATGAAAAAGGCCCTTACTGTTAAACGAGATTACGCGCTTCTTACCTTTGCGAACATAAACCTGAAAAGGATCGTGTTGCAGGACGCCCTCATAACCAGGGGCGAGATAAAATACAGATGACAAAACCCCGTCTTTATTCTCTTGTTTTACTCTTTGCAGCCACAGTTTATTGTTCTCCACATCTTCCACCAGCACATCGGGGACTTGAAAGCGCTTTCTTTTGCCTTCCGCCGCCTCTTCGTCCACCTTGAAACGCAGTATTCCGTCCTGGTACACGGAGATTTCAAGTATTAAGGCAGGGGGGACATTTTGTTGGTGTTCGGGGGTAGTGGGTTCGAGCCTGGCAGTTAGCGCTCCATCTTGGAGGGAAACGTCGAGGGCTTTGAGGTTAGCTGCGTGGGGTTTCCTTGCTCGCCCTTGCTTGCAGAAAGGGGTTTGCCTGCAATTCCGAAACTCCTCCTTTTTCCAGCACGATACATATGCTATTGTTGCGAACACTAGTAGCCATGTTAGTATTAGTTCTACAGACCGTTTTGAAATCGCCATGCCGCCAATTCTTCAACTCAACTGGCTTGCATTTCACAATACTTGCAGGTGCATGCCTTAGCATACGACGCTCCGTTTAACTACTGTTACAAAAATACATGTTCAACATTTATGGTCAAGTCTACATTGACGAGAAAGGAAGGACGAAATTGCTGGATCGACGACTGAGAAACGGTAATAGAGGTGGCAAGCCAGTAGAATTCATCCTCGCCCAACACATATCAAGGCGTCACATCGTTTGACAGCGAAAGGCATAGCGACTAATCTTTTCAACGGTGGTCCACAGTCAATTTTTCATAGTAGTAATGAATTTCCAAAATATGAACCTGCCTGGGTGATTCGGCATCCGCATAATACTCGTAAGACCGATGTAGATGTCGCAGAACGCACCTGCAGCAATATATCAAGATTATTAGATTGCTAGATTGCTAGTTTTTCGATCAAAATTTATAGTAGAAGATTCAGTATCGAAAAGAATTTAGAGATTGCGTAATTTTGTGATTCTCAGTTTCTTAAACTTCTTGATTTTGTGGACGACATTAAAATCTCATTCATTCATTTATTCGAAATCCGTCATCTCCAAATAATAATATTTGATTCTCTAACTTGATTAAATCTTTCATGATCTTAGACTTCACCACAGAATTCTCAGATTTGTGTCCAAAAATGGGATGTCACATTCCCTCGAGTTGAAAATTCTTTTTCGAATAACTTGTCAAAATTTAAATTTTTGAAAAACTCAAGGATGAAGCAAGCATCCCAAGCCATCATCCAACACAATAAATATCCACTGTAGGGTTTTTAAGCTCGAATCAAGCAAACCAGAGTTGATCGAAATCTTAGAGTGTTGAGTAAATAAAAGCAGATAAACTAAAAACTGCAACAGATAAAGAATCAAACACACACAGATAAATAAACGTGGTATCAATATGGCTACATCCCTCAAGGCAGGGCAAATTATTTTATTAATCAATCTTCATCTATATCAAAAGAGATAGTTGTAGTACTTGCCTTTATACTATTTTAATTATAATATTTTAGATTTAATAAAAATAAATGTAAGTTTTATTAATGTGAATAAAATTAAATGTTAGTTTTGTTAATTATAATATTAACATAATCATTTTAAAATGTCAAATTAATATTATTTTTTATTAAAATTATATAAATAATAATACATGTTTAGTTATATGCATTTATATTAATATTAATAATTATTAATCTTATCTTAATTATATTATATAAAATATCAATTATTTTATATAGAAATAATTATATATTAAAATTTTACATATTATAAATATTCTATAAATATCAAACAAAAAGAATAAAAAATTCAAATGATAATATAATATAATTAGAAGAAAAAAATTATAATTACATAAATATAAAATTTATCTAATAATTATGTTATATAATAATATGCATAAGATAATATAAATTTATTATATTATACTAAATAATACTTATTGATTAGATAATATAAATTTAAATAATTTTTAAAAAGATTAATTTATATAAAATAAAATGAAATGAGTATATAATATAATTATAAGAAAGAATTAAATTATAATTGTTTAAACACAAATTTATATAATAGTTTTGTTAATAAATCAAAAAAAAAATCTATTGACAATAATTAAAAGTTTAAATAATAATATTCTTTATTAATTAAAAGGTATCCTATTAGAATTCAAATGTTTAATAGCTTCCATAATTTCAAACTTAAAATTTGCATTAAATCCGACATAAGCTTGACATAATAATGAATCGGTTGTGCTCAGCGTTGCCAGTAGTGAGTGTTTAAGAGACTCGATTTGTGCTCAGCGTTGCCAGTAGTGAGTGTTTAAGAGACCATAGCCGAACCAAATACTAAATCGTTGTAGTCAAAATTTAATCAAATGGAACATTAATCTTTAAAAAAGTAAGAATTGTGGGAGAAGAGTTACCCCACCATTGAGTCAGGGAAAATATAAATATTTTTTTAAAAATAGGTAAAATAATAGTTCAATTTTCTAAAAAATAGGCAAGATAATAGTTTTGTTTTCTCGAAAATAAGCAAAATAATAGTTCAACTTTTTGAAAGTAGGCAAAATAATAGTTAACTTTCACTTTTCTTGAAAATCCGTCAATAACACAAAACCTTTTAGTCAATCATATTCACGAAAATAATTTTCATAATTTATAAAATTAAATATTTTGCAAGTTCACTTTATAAAATTGAATTTTATTTTTTTTCAAATAAAATATTGTTTTTGATTGGTCGAAAGCTAACTTATTAATAACTAATTAATTAAGAAAAAAAAAACTCATTGCAATATTATTGCCTAACCGAAGTAAGAAAATTGTATCAACTCTTCAATCAAGTGAAGAGAAGAAAATTGTATCAACTCTTCAAGCAAGTGAAGAGACATGGGAAGAAGAAGACTAAAAGACACTGACACTTGGGCTTCATTTCCAATAATGTCCCACTTGAAGTCCAAACCGCACTCTTATCCCCACTTTCCTTGAAACTCAATGTTACTTAACTACAGTACCAAATAAACTGTCCATTGGTTGACCAATCCCGATGAGAATTCCAACCAGCTCAATCAAACAGACACCCTATTCACCTTTAATCCTCTGTTTATCACTAACAATTTTATTGGGCTCATTATTAGGCCACGAGGAAATACACTAAAAATAATGGAGAAAGTAACGGGTGCAAAGATTTTCCATGAAGCCCCTACAGGGATTTGACACTCTCCAAAACAAGTCATATCACAGCAAGACAATGCATCAAATCCTCTCAATATTCGTGATATGTGTAATTGCTTGAGTAGCACAACCGACATCAAAATGTTTAACAAATTCATAACCTTTGCTAGCACCATTCATTTGATCCTTCATGAATTTACATTTCTCAACTCTCCCAAAAGGAGAGAACAATTGGATTAACCGGTCATCATCCACAATATGGTGCAAATATGCAACACATAAATTTGTGTCATTTATTTCTACATTCAATTTATTCTCAGGATTAAATCCTAAACCTGGACGATGTTGTCCATGTTGTGAGGCACCTGAACCACCAGATCCGCTACTGTCTGCTCCCTGAATACCTGATCCCGTGTTTCCCACACCTCTAGCTCCCCCCGGCCAAGGTGAATTGCTTGGAAGAGCTGGTCGTTGAAAATCAAAGTTGCTTTTTCCCATTGATCCTTCAAGTCCTCCTCCATGTTCAATCAAAAAATTGTGGTATTCATCATCCATTTTGGCCCCCTATATTAATCCTTTCATCGGGCAATCAATGGTTAGATGTTCACCATCACCGCATATCCAACACCAAAAATCCTCATTTCTTAGCGTACCATTTAATGCAGCCAACTCCCTTAGCTGGTCGCATTTATGCTCATTTCTGCCTCCATCCACAGGAACAAGTAATTTCTCGAGCACATAGACAGCCATATCCAATGATAACTGATCATCTGCCTCCACTCGAACATGTAGATCTTCGTTGTCATATGGGTCTGACTTTATATCTTGTTTCTGCTGAGACCGGCCCTCTTTCACAAGTTCCTTCCCTCTAATGAAAATATTTGCGCCCATTACTTTCTCCATTCTTTTCAGTGTATTTCCCCATGGCCCAATAATGAGCCCAATAAAATTATAGACAGGTTATTCTTCCGTGGGAATGTAAAGGTTCTTTCTAAGCTTGGGAGGCCTGTAGCCTACAAGAGGCTTGAAAGTCGGATTCTTCTTAATCAATTCTAAGATGACCTATCGCCTCTCTATGCTAAGCTTCTTACGGGCTCTGTTTTCTCTAGTGTTTATTCTTATTCCCAAGTCCTTGCCAATTTTCATACCGTCTATCCCAATATCCTCTTCACGTACCAGATTCGCTTCATTTCCTTTTGTCTGATTTTCAGCCTTACTCAAAAACCAACAATTCTTCTTGATGTGGCCTTGTTTGCCACAATACTAGCAACCAACGTTTCTCTCACTGGATTTTGTCCTCCCTTGTGATTTCTTATGACTTCTTTCATCAGGCGCATTGCTCCCACTCAAACTCAAACCCCTCATGCCAAATGATCAAGCACCATGGCTCCAATACCAATTGTTGATTAAATAAAAGCAGATAAATGAAAAACTAAAATAGATAAAGAATCAAATGCACATAGATAAATTAGAGACACAAATTTAACGTGGTTCACCATCAATATGGCTATGTCCATGAAGGAAAGCAAGACAGACTATTTTATTAATCAGTCCAAATACATCAATCTTCATCTACACCAAAAAAGAGAATAAGAAGGAAATTGTATCAACTCTTTAGGCAAGTGAAGAGATATGGGAAGAGGAAGACGAAAGGGCAATGACGGTTGAGCTTCATTTCTAACATAGAGTTTGTATGCAGTTTGAAATGGTAAGGGAAGATAAAACCAATTTGAGGCACATACACATCTTCATATTCTTTCAACAATGCCATTGATGTAGAAAAATGCAAGGCCAAGTCTCATGCAACCACCTTTTAAAAGATTGATTACTTCGTGGTTGATCGAGCCACTAGATATCAGACGATGACATATTTAAGATGCTAATGCTATGGTCCAATGGAGGATTTTGCTACAATTTATAAGCAAGAGTAATGGGGTATATTTAACCCTAAATTTGAGCATTACATTGATAAGGATAATTTAGAATAATTTCATGTAGGTTTTAAATTGAGGGGAATTTTTTATTATAGTGAAGTTTGTAAGTTTGTTTGTTTGCTTTTTTTTTTTTTTTGAGGGGGATAAAAGGCATTTAGTCTATATATTATATTATATAATAAAAAAATATTACAATAGTATTAGATTCAGAATGTTGTCATCTATTGACCTCGAAGAAACGGATGGCCTGTGAATGTCTCTGCACGGGCCGAGCTAGGGCACCCGTTCCCTAGCTCGTGACCATTTTTTTCTGCATCTGCGCGATCTGGGGAGGGTTTTTTTGGTGTTCTTGGGGGGGGGAGTCTATTTTATGGTGTGGCTTGTTGACTGGGGAGGTTGGCTGGCGTGTTTTCCTATTGTTTGTGCCGACTGGTTTGTTCAGGGTGTGCCTCCACGCGCGTGGGAGTTTGGCTTCGGGTGAGCTCACAGATCTGTGGCTGGTTTATGCGAGTTCCCTTATTGGTAAGGGTGGTACAGGGGCTATAGGAGGTTCCTTTTGGCGTTGTTTCTCTTCCTCTTTTCTGGTGCGAGTGTGGGAGAGCTGGAGTGGCCGGTATTGCAGAGCTCGGGAGGTGGAAGTGGTAGGGGTTTCGACCCATTTTTCTTTTTGTGGGTTTATGCATTGGATTAGGGTTTGATGGCTTTATCCAAGGGAGAGGCTTCTGGGGTTGCTCCTGATTTGAGTTTTCATGCAACAAGTTGCTCGATGTCCCCAAAGGATGGGATGTCAACATTTAATAATAATTTATTTGCTACGAACTCTGGGATGGATAGTGTAGGATTGTCCTCTGGTTCACGGATCACAAAGGTCAATGGCTGTCTAGAGCGGTGCAGGGTGAGACCGAAATTTGTTGTTCCGCCTGATCTGATTGCTGAAGATATTGATTACTACTCAAATCATTCCTTATATTGCAAATTTTTGGGGATGAGGGTCTCACTCCAGTTTTTGGAGACTTGGGCTCAGAGAACGTGGGAGCCGATGGGAGAAATGGAGATAATGTTGTTGGCTAACAATTACTTCATGGTCACTTTTAACTGCATAGCTGATCGTAACAGGGTGTTTGAGGGAGGACCTTATTTTCATAATAAGGTGGGGTTGTTTATCAAACCGTGGCATGCAGGATTTAACCCCGCTAAGGAGCTTCCAAATCGCGTCCCGGTGTGGGTTCGTTTACCTCGCCTCCCAATGGAATGCTGTCGGGAGGATGTGTTGCTTTTGCTGGCTTCGCTGCTTGGAAAACTAGTTGGAGCTTCGTCACAGACCTTGGGGAAAAAGGTAATGACTTTTGCAAGAATTTGTGTTGAAATTGACCTAAGTAAGCCTCTGCCCAATGCAATAGATATGTGTGCGGGTTCTTATTCTTGGGTGCAGCAATTGGACTACGAGACCCTTCCTTTCCGCTGTAGGCTCTGTCGTGAATATGGCCACTTGCTGTGAAAGTGTCCAAGATACAAGTTGGTGGATCCCCAGCCTTCTCAGCCTTCTCGGGAGCCTCCCAGGGCGGATAAGGGGAAGGGCAACGGTCCTACTACGACAGTAGATAATGATGGTTTTGTTCCTGTCAAGGCCCGGAGTAAGAACAGGGGGCAAAAGAGACCTTTTAGAGAAAGGCAAGAAGAGGGCACTTTTAACAGGTTTGAGGTATTGGACGACCTTAGTCACCAGGAAGTTAATCCAAGTTTGGTAAACTTGGAGCAGGGGATTGAGGGGTTTGCTCAAGAGGGACCTACTCTCGATTCTTCTATGGAACCACAAGGTGATTATGGTGTGCTCACGGATGCTGCTATGCCAACAGAAGGCCTAGAGGCCCCGATTTCTTTGGTCGTTATTCCAGCAGTGGGGGAGGATTCTTCTCCTCTTGGGCGAAGTGCAGATCTAGATTCTGCTAAGAAGCCTAAGCCTCCAAAATTGGGTAGTTTGCAAAAAGATATTAAGAAAGGTGGGGCAGAGAAATTTGCTAAACCAGGTAGAAAGAAGGATGTGGAAAAGATCAAATTGACAGGTGAGAACTTGGTTGAGTCAGGGTCAGTAAAGACTCTGGATTCTCACTTTTCGAGCCCCTTGAAATGATAGTTCTTTCATGGAATGTAAGGGGCTTGAACAGCGGCCCTCGACAAAAAGCGGTTCATGATTTAGTTCGAAAGCATGGTCCTGATGTGTTTTTTCTTCAGGAGACTAAGTTAGCTGTTGAGAGTATGCTTGACTTGGCACCTAGGCTATGGAGGTGCGGTGAGTGTCAATGTATCGGTGCTCATGGATCTTCTGGGGGTGTGGCCTGTTTTTGGAATCCTCGAAAAATTTGACCTCTCTGGTGGGTGTCTTCTAAATCCACTATGTCTATGATTGCTTCTAGTTTTGAGACAGGGGAGGTTATTCTCTTTTCTAATATCTATGCTCCTATTGATATCCGGGGTAAGCAAGCTCTGTGGTCTCATATCAGGTTAGTACGATCTATGGCACCTTTCCATCCATGGATTATGGCTGGAGACTTCAATGCTATTTGCGAGTTGGCTGAGAAGCGGCGTGGTTCTGGGAGGCTGGAGCCTTCTGCTTTGTTGCTTCGGGATAGCATCAACTCTTTAAATCTTGTTGATATCAAGCCTAGTAATGGACAGTTTACTTGGAACAACCGTCGAGTTGGGGATTATTGCATTGCAGAAAGGCTGGATCGCTTTCTGGTGTCCTGCTACTGGGTTGGGGGGATGTGGTCTTCCCACTCTGAGATCTTGGATTGGAAAGGTTCAGATCACTGGCCTATCAAGCTTGTCATTGATTCAACTTGTGCTTCGCGTACGCCTTCTTTTAGGTTCCAGCTCATGTGGTTGCGTGACCCTTCTCTGAAGGATTATGTGGCAGAATGGTGGAGGAGCGGTAGACCTGCTTATGGGACGGCAATGTATATTTTTTCCAAGCGTCTTCAACATGTTAAGTATCAGCTTAAGCGCTGGAACTCTCAGTGTTTTGGGAATGTCTTCCATGAAAAGGCAGTGGCTCAGGAAGAATTGGATAGTATCACAAGGAGGTTAAGGGAGGTGGGAGTGACGCCTGAGCTTCTTCAAGCTGAAGCACAAGCTGTGAGAACCTTGGAGGAATGGGAGCTGAGGGAAGAGATATATTGGAAACAGAAGGCTCGAATAGTTTGGCTGCAGGAAGGGGATAAAAATACGTCTTTTTTCTTCAATTCGGTGAAAGCACGGAGGCATGGGAATTCTCTCTCTGGTCTTGTGAACGATGGGGGAGAACATCTGTCTTCCTTCCCTGAAGTTTCTAATGAGGTAAGACAATATTTTGCTTCTCTCTTTAGGGAGGACTCACAAGGGGGGTCTCCTGAGGAGGCTCAGGTTCTTTCTTGTATTCCTCATCTTGTGTCTAGGGAGTTGAACCAACAGCTTATGAATGAGATCACATTGGAAGAACTTGAAGGAACTGTTTTCCAGATGCAGAAGGGGAAGGCGCCAGGTCCTGATGGCTTCCCGATCGAGTTTTTCCAAGAATTTTGGGATATTATCAATTTGGATCTCCTGGAGGTTGTGCAAGAATCTCAAAGGAACAAGCAGATGCTAAGGGCCTTAAATTCTACTTTCCTTTCTCTTATTCCCAAGTGTGAGGGGGCAGATAGGTTAAGCCAATTTTGACCCATTTCTTTCTGCAATGTCATTTACAAAATCATCTCTAAGGTAATTGCTGATAGGTTGAAAAAGGGTCTTGAGGAGTTGATTTCCGAAGAACATAGTGGTTTTGTTGCAGGTAGACAGATTCTGGATGGGATTGTTATTGCAACTGAAGTCGTCCATTCTATGGCCAGCTCCAAGGAAAAAGCAATGTTTATCAAATTGGATATGGCGAAGGCTTATGACAGAGTTCGATGGTCCTTCTTGTGGAAGGCTCTTGCTGCCTTTGGGTTTGCGGCGAAGTGGATTCAATGGGTTATGAGTTGTGTTACTTCAGTCTCTTTCTCTGTGCTTATTAATGGGAATCATTCTGAGCTATTCGGTGCTTCTAGGGGCCTTCATCAGGGGGACCCCCTCTCTCCATACTTGTTTATCCTCCTCGTTGAAGGTTTGGGGAGGTTGCTTAGAAGGAACGTGGAGATGGGTAGCATACAGGGTTGGCAGTGGGGAGGTAATTTACCTCCTCAGTCTCATCTACAATTTGTGGATGATACTGCTCTGATGGGTATGGCTACAATGCGAGAGGCTTCTAATTTACGTAGGGTGTTGGATGTTTACTTGGTTGCCTCAGGTCAACAAATCAATGAGGATAAGTCTTCTATTTTCTTCTTCAACACTTCGCGCCCCATTCAGAGGAGGATTGTTCAAACATTGAGATTTCAGATCGGGACACTTCCTTTGACCTATCTTGGTTTCCCTATCTCGGTGGGCAGATTGCCTCGGGAGTCATGGCAGAGCATTTTAGATAAATTTAGGGCGAAGGTTAATCACTGGACTCACCGGTGGTTATCTTTTGTTGGTCGTGTTCAACTTATCAAGTCTGTGGTACAGGCTTTGCCCATTTACAGATGCATGCTTCAGGTTGCCCCTTTGGGTTTTGTTAAGGATTTGGATTCAATGACACGACAATTTTTATGGGCTGGTTGCTTGGAGTCTTCCAAATGGAGTTTGGTTAGATGGGAGGTGGTGTGCAGCCCAAAGCAATATGGTGGCTTGGGTATGCGACATATGGCTTTGACTGGTGTGGCTTTGGTTGCGAAACTGTATTGGAGGTGGTGTAAGGAGCAGGATAAGATTTGGGCCAAGATTCTTTCTCAGAAGTATTTCCAGGGAATCCCTTAGTTGGAAATGCCTCGTTACCCCCTTCTTGGAAAGGGCTCAGTAATCTGGAGCACGCTTAAGAAAGGGGCTTCTCTTATTAAGGATGGTTTATTTTGGATTTGTAACAAGGGGACCGAGGTTCAATTCTGGTCCGATTCGTGGGATGGATACCCCCCCATCATTTCTCAGTTTCCTCACTTGTTAAATCTCAGTCAGAGATTTCATGAGATTGGCTGGACACGGGTGAGTGACTTTAAGTCATTTTCCTCTCATGGTCAGTTGGAGGTGGCTAGATGGAAGTCTCCAGATGAATGGCCTGATGTTGGTTTGCCAGAAGAATGTGTTGAGCTTCATAGTATCCTTTCCAGTAGGCGCTGCATATGATGATGTGCTTGCCTGGTCTCCCAATCCTAAAGGGGATTATACAGTTGCTTCTGGCTATTGGGAGCTATTGTCCCATAGGGTGGATGGGGATGAAATTCAGTGGTGGAAGAAGATTTGGAACAAGTCTTCCTGGCCAAAATGTAATTGTGTTTGTGTGGATTTTGGCTTGGAATAAGTGTTTGATCTGGGATAATATTCAGAAGCGTGGCTTCCAGGGTCCCTCGGTCTGTGTTTTGTGTGGAGCTAACGAGGAGGACTCGACTCATCTATTTTTTCGCTGCACTTTCTCCCTCCAGATTTGGCATTTCTGGTGGGGGGTTTGGAATAGTCCTTGTGTTCATGCTTCTTCCTTGATTGAGTTTTGGCAGAGGTTGGGTAGGCCTCCCTCTATGGCTTCCTTTTTACAGGTGGTGTGGGCTATGGGACCTATCTTCATATTGTGGCAGATTTGGTTGGAGCGGAACCGGCGAATTTTTCGTGGAGAAAAGAAGTTGTTGCAACAACTTTGGCAGAGAACTTTAGGCATGGTTCAGGAGACGGTGGCAGCTAAGTGTGAGTTGGAATTCCCCTTGGGGAAAAGGGATGCTGAAGTGGCGGAGATATTGGGGATTCAGGGGCTGTCCTTGGCCTCGGCATGTGTAAAGCGTGGTAAGCATCTGAAGCAGAGAGTTCAAAGGTCTGGATTCTGGCAGCCTCCCCCAATTGGGGTTCTAAAAATCAATACTGACGGTTCCTCCAGAGGCAATCCAGGGCCGGCTGGTATTGGGGGGATTGGTAGGGACTATTTGGGTTCGGTGGTTTTCCTCTTTTCGGTCTATGAGGGTGTTCATACTGTCAACCTTATGGAAGGGTTGGCAATTCTTTGTGCTTTTGAGAAAGCTTATGATTTGGGTTGGAGAAGGGTTGTTTGTGAATCTGATTCCCAGGTTTTGGTCAATTTACTTATTAAGCAGAAAGTGGAGGATGTCAGTTGGCAGTTGGCTGGGGTGGTGCAACAGATTTTGTGGGTTAGTTCATTAATGGAGATGGTGACTTTCGTTCATATACCAAGGGAGTGGAATAGGGCTGCTGATTGCTTGGCGAAATGGGCGTCAGAGTATGCTGAGGGATGGAGAATTGAGGAGAGGGAAATGGTCTCTTCGGCGCTTCGTCCTGATTTTGAGAGAATTCTTGCTGAGGACAGGGAGGGAGAAGGTGATGGTTGATGGTGTTGATTGTCCTTTTCTGCTTGGTGGTCAGGATTTTCTTGGGGACTTTGGTCTCTTGACTTCTTTGTAATGTTGTTTTATGAGTTTCAATAAAGTTTTTTACCCCTTTGTTTTAAAAAAAATAAAAAAAAATAATGTTGTCATCTATTGATTACAAAATTTCTCAGGACCAAAGAATATTGTTCATATGAGAAACTAGCATAATAACTGATTTAGGGCATAATATATTAGAAAAGAAACAGTTAGAGGTATTACATAGTTACAAGTATCTACTAGTAGCTTCATCAAAATGCTACTATATTATCATAAATTTTTAAACCATATCACAATTTGCCATAGAATTCCCATCCTAACACTTTGAAAAGTATCATCATCATCATTTTCATGGATTGAAGCAGATAGCAGAGGAGGGGCATTTGCATTGTGAAGTTATTACATCTGAGGGATTAAAAATATGCTATGAAAAATATAGGAAGTTTAACTTATGGTATCTATGCATAGTGAAAAAATGTCATATAAATCATTTATTAGTTTTTATAAATCTTTTGTTTTGTTTTTACTTTGAAAAATATAATAAATATAATATATTTTAATGTTAATTTTTGAATTTATGTTTATTATTAAATATTAAATATGTATAAAAGTTTTAAGTTGTGGAAGAAAGTAAGAAGTATTCTTTAACTTTATATTTCTAAATAGAGACCAAATTATTTTTTAAGGAATCGTTTTAATTTATAATATTGATTTTCGATTTTTAAATGACAATTTGTGTACTCATAAAATATTATTATTTTATGATCCGATTAATTTTCCTCGATAATTATGCAAGCTAATTTTAGTGGAGAATTTATTTTCAAAGCTACAATCAACACTTGTTCCTTGGTAGCCATCAAATATCACCTAAATAATTTAACTTGATGCTAAACACATGGAACAAGACTTTCACAAAGCTTCTATCTCTTCATTTAGTCAATTGGAGAAGAGAAGGTGAGTTGGTACACTCATTTTTGTTTGTTTGTTCAACGAGTGAGTTTCCTCCCCTCATTTAGCCCTCCCTTTTGTTAGTAGGTTGGTTTTTTACATGTGATTTGAGGTTTAATTTGGATCAAGCATGTTTAATCATGTGGTTGCAATTAGTGGGTTGATTCATTTGATGGAATGAACAGGGTTCCTATGTTTCTCCAAATATGATCACCACTATTATGTATGAGTTGCAAGTGAGACAAAACCACTCTTTCTCATTTGGAAAAAGCTAGTGGAATGAGGGAGTGTCTGGAGGACTACCCTCTTTGCAAGAAAGGAGTGTCATAAAAGTGGCAAAGATGTTCATTTATGGGGAATTATGTTGATTTGACCACTTTCTTCATGAGGAAGTGTAATGTCCCCGTTTTGGAGGTAGTTTGATTTAATTAATTTAATTAATTAAGTTGTCCAAAATAATGATTATTTTATGAGGATGACTAATTAGTTATTTTAATTAAATTAAAAGTGGTATTAAGTTAATTAATTATAAGGTTATCAAATAAATAAAAATTATAAAGTGACCTTATATTTAATTAATTTAATAAAGTGACTTGATTTTAAAATATATTATATAAAGTCACTTAAATAAAAGAAAATAATATTCCTTCTAGAAGATGACTTGGGAAAGTTCTAGAAGGAGGCCAACCTCTTGAGGAAAAAGTATAAATAGACATCATGGGCCTCATTCTCATCATCCAGGAATTGATGATTGTTTGATGTGATTATTTGGTGGGGAAGCCAATTAGGGTTTTAGCCATTGGAGGACCTTTGGGGATGAAAACCCTCATTGGTTACGCAATTTTGAGGCTGTGAGATACTAGCTGAATTATTGTTGATTGTGGGCTTTACTTCAGAAGTCTAATCTTGTGCTTCATTGTGGAAATTATTTGAGTACAATAGCTGATGTATTATTGTACTTATTTTGAGTAAAGTATTTGACTTGCAACAGCTGATGTATTGTTGCATTTGATGGAGAAGTTACTTCAGCAACTGATGTATTACTGAGATTGATTATTTTATTGAGCAAATTTGTGGAGATTCAATTTGGAGAATAATTGTTGACTGTGATTTATCATTTCATCATCTTATGGAGTGATATTTTGTAAAGTTTCAGTTACATTTCCAAACCTTCATAATTTGCTGTCATGGAGGTCGATCAGCCTATGTGAGTCTCATGTTTTTGTTCATATCTTTCGATTGAGGAGGCCAATCATTCTGGGTATTGTTGTATTCAATTCCTATCGTCGAGACAATCGTTTTAAGGGCAAATTGGAGGGCATTTGGTGCTGCAATTAATTATCTAAACTTTTGCCAGGAAAGAACAGGGGCAGCAGCTTGAGTATTTCTATTTGAACTTGGAAGGTGCCTATCACATTGGATTTTTATTGTTTCTTCATCAACAACATTGGGCGCCATCATTACCAGGTTCTTCTTGCATTTACTAAGTAGTTTGCATTGTCATCATAGGAATTTTAGTTGCTGTTGTAAGTGAATACTCAGAAAATCAGATTTGACACTATTGTCAAACAATTGTAAGCCAAAAGTCTTGGCCAATTTATAGCATCATTGTAGTAGACATTTTATTGCAAAGAAGGAGATATAAGTTGTTGGTCCAATACTATTGTAATTGAATATGTTATTGTCATTCATGATCAGCTTATTAGTTTGCATGTCAATTGTTTGTCAAAATGTCAATTGGCTGTAGGTTCTCTTTTTTGGCATAAATAATGTTATAATTTTGCATACCAAGTGTTTGTTAAAATACCACTTGGTTGTAAGTGCATAAATGTCATCTTAGGTTGCATCCAAAATGTTTTGCATAATTACTAGTTGTTGTAGCTGCATATTGCAAGTAGTTTCAGTCACATATATGCATTGAATATTGTCAAAATAAGTTGCACATTCATGTTAGGTCATTGTTTAGTCAATTTAGAGTCATTTGTAAACATTCTCATTGATGCTAATTGAAGAAAAGAGTCATTAAAACAAACTGAAATGTTATATCAGTCATATGACCCTTGTATGTGAAGTGTTTGACAAAATTTCCAAGGCCAAAAATCAAAAGTTTTCAATCAGATTTGAGCAGGGTCATTACAGGGAGGAGTGATGATTTATGTTGTAGTGGTTTGAATGTGATGGTAAGCTCTAGCAAACCTCTAAAGGGGTATTCTTTTCATGATTTATGTTGAGCTCTTGTTGAGCATTGCTAAGGAATGTGTTTAATTAATGGTTTTTTTTTTGTTTTAATTAACTCTTGGAGGAGGATTACTCTGGTTCTTATCACCTACTATTTTCTTCATGTAGTTGTTTCAAAATAAGACTTTTTATCTTAAGCGTGCTCTTGGTTGATTACACGGGTATGAACACATGATCCTATTATGCTAGTTGTGTTTCACATTTGAACTTATTTTTATTTGATTACATAGATTGCTTGTTTGGTTATTATGTTTTGATTGCTTTGTTTTCTTTACTTGCATTGCCTTGTTAGCAAGGGATTTAATTAATGAATATTTTAAATGGTCTTATATTAATTAATGAATATTAAACTAAATGCAAGAAATGAAAAAGTCTATTTTTTTGTATTTTCCCAAATAATAATGTGATCTAATTGGCTAATTGATTGCAATGAGAATGATTCTAATAACTAAATGAATCTAATGTGAGCAAACTATTGTTTTGTTTTCTTGTATTTTCTATTTGGTTTGTAAGAGATGTTTTGTTGTGCTTTGGATTTTTGATTGAAAATTATTATGTTGTTGATATTGTTGATAATATGATTTAAAAAGAAAACTCTTGCTTCAAACGGAACTAAGATGTACAATTTAAATATCTACATTCATCTAATACAATGAAATAAATAAATCACATCTAACTAAAGTTAAATCTATAATATAATGATAAAATGTCATAGATCTAGGCAAGATGGAAGATAGCATGTTTATTCTGCTTGCTATTCTAATTTGGCATTTCCAAAATAAACTATTTTAAATGAAATTTATTGTAAGATGGGGGAAAACATTCTAGCTTAGATAAAGTGACAGCCACAACACTTCTAAGCTAAAAACCTCATCTAAACAAGAGAATACAAGCAAATAAGGAATAAAAGTGAAAGCATTCAAAATAAAGCACTCCCCATGTTGCAATTGATTCCTTCTCTTGTCTCTCCTATTTCTCCTTTTGCAAACTTTTCCCTCATATTTGTTGTTGAAGTTATGCAATAACCTGTAAATATTAAGTAGAAATTTGGAGACAAAATGGTTGTTAAGGAAAAAATGGGAGAGAAAGGTTGCTTTTATAGACAACCATTCAAACAGATGGATGAGATTAATCATCTAGAAACATGCCAAGATCAACGAACGAAGATTCATGAGAGGGAGGTAATGAAACAAACAGTCAAGATCGAGCTTCTAGAAAGATGCCAAGATCGACGATGAAGGATTGATGCACCAGAATAATTCTATTCATGGGAGGGCTATGACGCTGATGGATATGACGATGACGGTTATGACAGAGATGGCTATGAAAGAGATTAATGAGCAAGTGGAGGAAAATGGATAAATTAAAATTTAACAAATAATTAGTTCATGAGACAAAAATATTTGACCAAGATGAGAATAAATAATTAATTTGAATTATTTGTGGGAGGTTGGGTGGGCGGCCCTCCACGTCGGCGGAGGGTATTCAGTGGCAGGTGAAGTGGCTTCTAAGTGGGGACCTCAGTGATGAGGTGGATGGTGATGGAAGTGAAGGACAAAGATGAGGTGATCGATGGCGTAAGTGAAGGGTCACTTAGTTTATGGTGAGTTCATGAAATGATGAAGTTGGCAAAAAAACACACATGTCAAAGCAAGCCTCGCATAAGGGGTCGGACGTGCAGGACGAAACGATCATGCAAGGACAACTTGCCTTGTATCGAAATAATGTTTGGCTGGTGTGGAGTTGGTATGGCTTAGTTTTCATGGGCTTTATTTATGGGTGAAGGTGTCAGCGGTTTGGTATTGTGTGGTTTGCAGTGTTAATTTGCAGTTAAAGGTGGTGTGCAAGTTGGTTGGTTGCGCTCAGCTTTTGGAGTCTTCTGAGGATGGCTTCAGCCGGGTGCTCCAAATTTATAATTACTATCTCTATGGAAAGGTTGGAGTCATTTAGAGCAGATACTCCCATCTCATTGCAGGAAATAGAGAGGCAAGCTGCATTCCAGGAGATAACCGACCAAAGGCTTAAGTGTGTCCTGCTTAACATAGATCCCCTCATCGTGGCTACGGTAAAAATGATTTTAGGGAAATGCCATCTTGCTCAGAAGGAGTACGTGAGGGATAATGCATACATTTCCTCGCTTTTCTTAGCCTCTTTATTGGATGTAGAAATGCCCAAGGTGGAGGCCAGGGTGTTGCTGGAGCGTTTGTTTCATCAGGTTTTGGTTTGGTGGCATTGAGGAGACTTTGAAGGTTGCGATAATTGGCAAAGGGATTCCGCATCCTGTAGATTTAGAGCTTCTTCAGAATATGGATGAGGCAATAAAATTATTCCCTTTCCTCTTGGACCTGAAAGGGATGGAACTCATGCGATACAAAATGATTGCAGCCATGGCAGTTGAGTACCTGAAAAAGCTGTTAGGGTTAATGGCGACAGGTGGCTTTGAATGGGTGTAGGATTTCGAATCCTTTGCAAAACTCAATGGGTTCCTGTGAATTGATGGTTTTCTAGGTTGTTTGAAATTTTCTTTTGGCTAGTTGGAAGGATAGTTTATGGAGTTTTTTTATGCTGGCTAGGACACAACCATTTTTGTATAAATTAAGCTATGTTATTTCTCTAGTAGTCGTGGGTAGCATAGGAGTTTTTTTACCTTCGTTTGGGTGGATGAATTTCCTGCTTAGCAGACGTTTGTATGATTTTTATTTAATATAATATATCAAAATCTTACATATAAAAAAAAATCATTTGAATTATTTATTTTGAGGGAAAAAGGAAATGGGCCCATTTAATTAAAATGATTATTCAACCATTTTAATTAAATGAGAGAAAATGGAAAAGAGACATTAAATAAA
The DNA here is from genome assembly GCA_007258455.2 of Sequoia sempervirens. Classification (NCBI taxonomy): domain Eukaryota; kingdom Viridiplantae; phylum Streptophyta; class Pinopsida; order Cupressales; family Cupressaceae; genus Sequoia; species Sequoia sempervirens. The sequence continues at coordinate 27,282 of VDFB02064306.1, forward strand.
TAACTCAGATTAATTATTTAATGGAGGAGAAAATGACAAGGGATAATTAAATAATTTTGATAATTATTTAACTATAGAAGAATCAAAAGACAAATGAATAGATAAATAATTAATAATAACTATTTAACTATAGACGAAATGATGAAAGATAAATAATTAAATAAATAATATTTTATTTAATTATTGAAGAAAGGGTTGTTAGCGAAGTGATTAAATTTATTTAATCGATCTAGATAGAATAAAGATTAGAAAGTGAATTAATTAAATAATTAAAAAATATTTAATTAATAGAGGAATATGATCAAAGATAATCAAATAATTAAAGGTATTTAGTTATCGAAGGACGATGACCAAGAAAAATGACGCTCGTAGACTTAGGGCATTTTTCAGTGTCTACATTTTTCCCCTCTTTGATATAATGTAGTTCATTGCATTGTGTCAAAGAAAATTCAATCAAAGGATGCCCCAGTGAAGTCAGGGTACAGTTATGCCCCCTCGGAAAAAATTTACAAATTTTCAAAAAAAATCAAAAAAATTGGAAAATTATCCTGATAAGAGAAATTGATGGCCAGGAATCCAATGGCAAAGACGGGATTGAGTTTCAAGGTTGATGAAGGGGTCAAATTCATGTTCAAAGTCAACAAAAGGATCTTCCAATAGACAAGCCAGATGCAAAACCCTAATTTTTGAACATATAAATAGCAATTTGAGTTTGAAAAAGGGTCATTTGTGCATTCTCAATTTAGAAATTATGAGAGCTCTGAGTGACTTTCCAATGAGGATGTCTCCAGTTCCAGAGGTCGCCCAATGTGCATACTGCATCCAGAGGTACCGCCGACATGAGGGAGCACCTGCGCCAGTATGTAATACTAACTTGACTTTTAATTTTTTTGATTTGCATGCATTTAGATAGGGAAAAATTTTAGTAGGCAATTGCGTTGCAAAATTTTGCGACGCAATTGTGTGTGCATTCGACATAAATGATAAGCGGTTCACCACAATCCTCTCATTGTGACACAAATGCACCAAGGTTAGGGCAGGGGCATTTGCGGTGTGACACACAAACTTGTGCGACGCAATCAAATTTTCGAGTTGCATATGCGGTCAGGAATGACACAAACGAGAGGTCGCGACATATGTGCAATACGAAATGATGCATGGGAGAGGCGAGTGACGCAATCACAATTGAGAGTTGGTTAAAAATGTGCATGACACATTTGACAAAACTGTGACACAATTGTCTGGTTAATTTTTTTCCCCATATTAGGAAATTTTGACTTGGTCAACTTAGGTCTGATAGGTCAACTGAAGGTCTTGGATTGTCATAATGGTTTGTTTGATGATTTTAGGAGTGTCTTCCTTCAATTTATACATGAGAGTTGAGACTAGATTTTTTTTTACTGCGAGACCAGTTAGGCGAGGAGGAGAGACAGGCATTGTTGGACTTGGGTTTGTTCTACGTTACATATATGCCCATGATTAGGGAAAACAGGGGGATGTTGACAACATTGGCGGAGCAGTGGCACTCTAAGATGAGCAGCTTACATTTGCTGACAGGGGAGGTGACAATCACTCTGAAGAATGTGTACAAGATACTACGATTACCGAATCGCGGCAAGCGAGTATGCTATGACCCCACTCAAGGACTGTAAGCATTGTATGAGTATTATCAGTGTGATGATGATGTAGAGCTTGACATCCAGGGTTACAAGATCCAATGGGAGACTCTAGCAGAGACATATAACATATACGATTGTGTTCTATGTGCACTGATAACAAAAGTGATGATTCTCGACTGCAGGGGACACAGTTTCTTGGTGGGCTGGGGAGAGATGCTTAGATCTATGGTTTGCTTTGGGACAATGTATGCGTTGGGGCCATGTCTATTGGCCATGCTCTACTTCCAGCTCCATGATATTGCTTATAGAGGAGGAAAGAGTATGAGTTATGGTGTTGCTTTGTTGACAATATGGACTTGGGAGCACATAGCAGTGTTCTGACCTTCAGTGGTTCAACAGCTGGCAGCAGGAGCTCCTTACTCATATATGTATTAGGGGGTCCTGAAAAAAACACATGTTGGTGATGTGGGTTACTGGAGACATGGATTAGACACATTAGTCAGTTTCATTTGGAGGCCATATAGGACATGTGACCTGTGGATCAAGGGGGATGATCATTTTCCATGGCGCCGACAACCCAAATATCTCATTGAGTGAACTATACAAACCCAACATATTATTGAGATGTATCTCTTGGAGAGGGTTCATAGATAGTTTGGGGAGAGGCAGGATGTTCCAGTTAGCACATCAAAGTATGGACGGTCCTCACAAAAGGTGCATCCCTAGGGACCTCAGATTGTGGTGACGAAAAAAGAGCAGGAGATCGATGCCCTGCAAGCGTTGGATTGGGAGTGAAGAGGAAGGGATGTCAATGTAGGCATGACACTAGAGTATGACACCTGGTGGTTGATTCATAGACCTGTTCCTCTTACAGATCCACAACAACCAACACCAATAGAGCGCAGAGGCAGGGGCCCGAGAGGTTGGCGAGTAGACAGGAGGTGGAGGGGTGGAGGGAGAGGAGATGGTGGACGAGGGGATGGGGGGATGATGAAGGAGATGGGTAGGGAGGGAAAGGTGGAGATCGACGAAGGGGGAAGAGGGATGGAGGACGAAAAGTGGTGAGACAACTACCACCTATCAAGGAGGAGGAGGAGGATTAGCTAGAGGAGAGGGTAGCAGCAGAGGTGGCAGGGCAAGAGGGAGAGAAACATGTAGAGATACTTGCACTAGAGGAGGAACACCTATAGGTAGTGGCTATGGAGGTTGAGGTAGGGAGAGAGGGAGGACGGGATGAGCAGGCCGAGGAGGAGACAAAGATGGATGAGGAAGAGAGAATCCTCCATGAGAGGATTGTCATGGGGGTTAAGGATGTGGAGGAGGAGGTCCGGGCATATGAGGGCCCTATAGATCAGAGGATAGTCACCTTACAGGTGTGTGTACATGTATTAGAGGTTGAGTTGAGGACTATGACTACTGAGAGGGATGGCCTTAAGGCTGAGAGAGATGTTGTCCAGGTGGAGAGAGACCTAACAATGATTAGTCGACAACAAACAGAATAGAAAATGATCGATTTTATGGCTACATGTAGTGGGTCTATTGTGAAGGTTGCATGGGAGTATGCTAGAGCTAACAAGGCCAGTCAGTATTACAGAGATTTGTATGAGAGAGTGGTACCTACAGAGAGGAAGGAGCCCTCCTTTTCAGTGATTAATAGTGGCTCACGGGGGAGATCACACAACAGGCAAACACAGAGCAAGTTTGAGGGGGAGACATCAAATGCTAGATGGGATACCCCATATGACAGGCCTCCTACCATAGAGCATAGGTCTAGGGATTCACCATGCAGGGAGGACATGGATGCCCCAGGGATAGGAGATCAGGGCAATTCAAGCTAGGGCCTCCCTTTTATTTATCATGTTATATGGACATTGATTTTTTTATTATCGAGCTTGCGAGCTCCATTTTATTGGACACTATACATCATGGCATTGTACCTGTGAAAAATTATTTTTTGAGCGATATATATGATATGATTTTGGCAATGGTTGATGATATGAATTGTAATATGGTTATTCTTTTATGTTTATGATGATGGCATGAGATGTTATGGATGATTATGTTGTGATTATGATGTTTATTGATGCATTCCATATGATTATGTGATGGTTTAATATGCTTTATGATTATGATTTTATGACTGTGTTATGGATGTTTATTCCCTTGATGTATGTATGGATGATTAATGCAGTATGGATGATCTAATTTGATAGGTGTAATGTGATATAATGATGTGATGAGGATAATGTGATGCATATATGATGATGGATTATAACCTAATTTGATAAATGCAATGTGATATGCAAAATGTACTGATGCGATGGAATGTTGGTATAATTTAATGTTAATGCAAAATGTGATGATTTAGAATGTCTAATATGGATGCAGAATGTGATGTGTAATGTGATATGTTATAATATTATGTAATGCAATGTGATATAATGGATCACGATGTAACATGCAATATGATATGGAATATAATGCTATGATGCAATGTATAATACAATAAAATACTACTATGATGATGCTAATATGTTAATTCTATATGGTTGATCTCTATTTTTTTGTTTTCTTATGCAAATATATGTGACTTAATATGATAATGCTATCTATGAAGATGATGTATTCTATGATGTCATCTAACATGATTATGTAAGCAAGATGGTTTTGTGTGTCATAGGACTCTGTCAAGATGTAGACGGAAGAAATGTTAGTGTGGAAGAGATGGATGTTAGTGCAGAAAAGGAAAGGAAGATGGAGTGTTAGACAGGAAATGATAAGAGAGCAACTTTCATGATTTTATAGTTATCATCATCGAGCGTCAAACTTGTCACAAATGGAACACAAACACCATGGTATGACATAGACCAAGGTGTGAAAGGTGACCATTTGTGAGAGACAAGCAGTCAAAAGACAAGGAATTCCCTAGCTCATACTAAGGACCCAATTATCCCAGTTTTTTTGCCAAGAAAAACCACAGACTGCAAGCAAAGAAAAGAGGTCATGATCCATCATTATCCCTCTAAATCCCTTGATAGGACATCCTCGAGGTAACTAGTAACATGACCGAAGACTAATAAAAAAGATAAGACAAATCCAGGCCAACAAAGTGTTTTCCAATAGAGATAGTGTTTGCCAATAAGATTGACAAGATTGATTGATGTGATTGATGACCGAATTTGATTGATAGGTTGACAAGGATTGATTGATATGTTGACAAGCATTTATTGATAATTTGACAAAAGTTGACTAGTTGATTTGATTGACCGCGCCTAGTTTCAGGAAGGACACATCCTGATTAAGGTATGATTGATTGACCGAGATTGACAAGGTTTATTGATTTTGACAAAGAGTGATTGATAAGGTTGACAAGGTTAAATGATAATGATTACACCTAGTTTCAAGAAGGACACATCCTGATTAAGGAAATATTAATTGACAAGAGTGACAAGATTGATTGATTGTTTAATAAAGATTGATTGGTATAACTGATTGATGTGATGACGCCTATTTTCAGGAAAGACATATCCTATTGGAGGTGAGGAACAAATGATAAAGTTGACCAAGTGACCATTGTTGACAAGGCACCTAACTACAAGAAAGACACATTCTGCTTAAGATGAATGAAAAGATTGATCAAATACAAAGTCTAATCTTAGGAAGGACACATCCTGATAAAAGACAAGAGATAAGACCGAATGAGACAAATGACATGATGCCCCATTTTGATACAAGATCAATGACTAGATCAGTTGATTGACGATAAGATAATTGTTTGATTGAAGATGAAGGATTTTGTTGGTTATGTTTGTTTGTTGATTCATGATTTGATTCAAATGATGATTGCTTTGTTGAAAATGAAGGTAATATTGTAGCTTAACACTTGTAAAACTATGAGACTGTAGATCTAATTAAGTGTTCTTTGTCACAATTCTTTATGTATGATTAATCTGTTTAGATCAATTTTACCAATTGTAGAAAGAGACAAAATATTGTAGAAGAATGAGACAAGGAGATAGAAGTGACACAACATATACGTGGAGAAACCCTTTCAGGAAAAAACTCCACCAGAATCAATAGTGCTTGTATTATTTAACCTTATAACAAGATTACAATAATATTGTATCAATCCTTGATTGATATGCTTTCTTGCCTTCAACAATCCTTCTTCACAACCTACAATAAACTCTCATGGAACTCTCATACACTTGTTGTAATTAATAGACAATAAAATGAGCATGTAAACTCATAAGAGTTGTACAATACAAGAGCATAAAGCTCCTCACAAAAATCTATGCCTAGATTGGGAAAATAGAGTTCCACAATGTAATTCGAAGTCAAACCAAAGTCTTCCTCAATTTAGGTGCCCCAAACTGAACACTTAACTGAAATTTGGTCAAGAAGATATCATGCAAACTTCACCTCAAATTTGGCACCCAAGAATGGGCCCACTTGACTGGGCCTTGTAAATATCTTCTCATGCAAAAGGTGTTAACTAAAAGATACCAACTTGGGCACCCAAGGTGGACCCAAGTCAATCTTAGTTAAATGAAACATAACTCTCCATCAATTCATGCAAAAATTATGCATGATGGATCATCCCCACTTAGCTAAAAGTATCCACCTATTATTTGTCATGCAATTGAGGTCATTAGTCATGCAACTCAAGTCAACTAGCATTCAACTCAAAATAACTACATGCAACTAAAGATAATTGAACCATAACTGAATTGAATTGAATTGAACTTAACTTAGCTGATACTGAATTGATAGTGCCACTTCACTCATGTAAATATCAATCCCTAATTTGTAGGATCAAAACATGCATTATTGAAGTGTTATCAATCCTCTAAACAACTAATTGAAGCAAGGTGGGTTCCACCTTCCATGTGGGTGCCCCATGCGCTCCTATCTTGTAGGAGCTCTTCTTGGACATCCCCACATGTTGCCATCATTTAGGAATAATCACAAATGTCAATTTACATGTTCATTTCATTCAAATTTAATCTTTTTGTAATCCTAGTGTTGGGGAACACTTTCCAAGGATTGAGGAGATACATGAAATATGTTTAGGATTGCAATTAAATGGCATCCTATTCCCAACATTCTACCACTTGACATTATACATTGCAATTATTCTAAACAAGGAATCATTATTATAAATCAAGTATAGGACACAAGGCCAATGGCCTTCCTGCACCAAGAGAACCTATCTATAGGAACTAGTTTCGGAAGATAATCTACAACACTGATCAAAGTGTCAACTTTCTCAATCAACACCTTCCCACTCTCAACCATTTCTCACACAAAGTGATGCTAAACATCAACATGCTTAGTACGAGCATGATACATAGGACTTTTGGCTAAAAAAATAGCACTCTGACTATCACATTCAAGTGTAATTTGCTTGCAATTAAAACCAATACCTTTCCCAAGTCTCTGTAACCAAACTGCCTCTTTAGAGCCATGTGTAGTAGTCATGTACTCTGCTTCTGTGGTGGACAAAGCAACCATGGGCTGCCTCTTACTCATCCAACTAACCGCAGATCCAAACAAAGTAAACACATAGCCACCTGTCGACCTTTGATTGTCTAGGTTTCCTGCCCAATCTGAATAAACAAAACCATGTGTTTCCAATGAATTGTGCATAATATCAATATCATTAGCACCATGATAAACCAAACAGTAATCAGAAGTACCTCGTAAATATCTAAACACCCTCTTAACATAAGTCTAATGTTCTTTACCAAGGTTAGACATAAACCTACTTAAAACTCCCACTGCTTGGGCTATATCTGGTCTTGTACAAACCATTGCATACATCAAACTACCAACTGCACTAGCACATGGAATTTCAGAGATTTCCTCATGATCAAAATCAGATTTAGGACCCATGTCTAAACTTAACTTCGTGCCAATTGGTAAAGGAATATTAATTGGTTTACTATCATGCATGTTAAACCGTTTCAAAATAGTATCAACATAGTTACTTTGACTTAATCAAAGCTTTTTGTTACCTCTATCTTTGTTGATCTCCATACCAAGGATATATTTTGAAGCCCCTAGATCTTTCATCTCAAATGTGTTAGAGAGTTATGCTTTCAATTCTTTGATCATTACCTTGTTGTTACCAATAAACATGCCATCAACATACAAGATAATAATTAAAAGTTGATCATCAATAAATTTTATGTAAACACAATGATCTTCCTCACTCCTAACATAACCAATTTTCAATGCAAAAGCATCAAAATTTTGGTACCACATTCTAGGTGACTATTTCAATCCACATAAAGATCTCTTTAACCTGCAAACCAATAATTCTTTTCATTTTATAACAAAACCATCAGGTTGCCTCATATAAATCTCCTCATCAAGATCCCCATGTCAAAAAGTAGTTTTCACATCCATTTGCTCTATCTCAAAATCATAATCAACAACAATAGATAAAAGGAATCTAATAGAAGTTAATTTAGCAACAAGAGAGAAGATTTCATTAAAGTCAACTCCCTCTCTTTGGGAGTAGCCCTTGGCTACTAATCTAGCCTTGTACATTTTGAGATTACAATATGCTCCAATTTTTTTTTTAAAGATCCATTTACAACCAATGGCCTTTCTTCCTTTGGGCAAACTCTCAAGATCCCATGTGTCACAAGTATCTAAGGAAACCATTTCTCCATGCATAACTTGTGACCAAAATTTGTTCTTATCTAAATTCAAAGCTTCCTTGTAAGATATAGGTTCATCATTAGTACTCATCAAAGAAAATATACAACAAAATTTAGGTGGGCTATACCTATCAATGATATTTTGTTGTCTTGTGGATCTTCTCAAAGAAGGTTCTTCTTGTTCCTCAATATGCTCATCATGAGCATCTATCTTAGAACTCTGTGAACTCTCCTCATCCAATCCATCCAATTATTCTTCAACATGTGCGTTTTCATGCTTCTCAGTATTTTTCTCAAAATGCACTGTTCGAGAAGTATCCTTCTCCTTTGGTTGTTCTTCTCCTATATAAGATCTAAATTCCCTAAAAATCACATCTCTAGATAAAGTAATTTTTCGAGTTAGAGGATTCCAAAGCTTGTAACATTTTACATTTTCACCATAACCTATGAATATGCATTTTTGTGCTTTTGGATCCAATTTAGACCACTTTTTTAGGCACATGAACAAAAGCCTCACAACCAAATATTCTTAAATGTGCAACACTAGGTTTCCTACCTAACCACATTTCATAAGGGGTTTTATCTTCAATAGGTGAACTAGGAGATTTATTGATTAAATAACAAGAAGTACTTATAGCCTCAACCCAAAGGCACCGATCTAGCTTAGCACTACTTAACATACTCCTAGCTCTTTCCATTAAGGTTCAGTTCATCCTTTCTGCTACTCCATTTTGTTGAGGTGTATATGGAGTAGTTTTATGTCTCACAATTCTTGCATGCTTACAATAATCATCAAATTCCTTATAACAATATTCACCACCATTATTTGATCTCAACACTTTTATCTTATGATTTGATTGTTTCTCAACTAAAGCCTTAAATTCTTTAAAATTATTGAGCACATCATATTTGTTATGCATAAAATAGATCCAAGTGTATCTTGAGACATCATCAATAAATGTGACATAATATCTAGATTTTCCAATAGAGTCAATATCCACAGGACCCATAACATCTGAATGAATAATCTCTAATAATTCTTTAGCTTTATTTGTTCCATTAGGAAATGAAGATCTAGATTTCTTTCCAAACACACAATGCTCACAAAAATCATTTTTTCCAATATTATAATTAGGAATACCATCAACCAATTTATTATTAAGAATGGTACTAAGACCTTTTTCACCAATTTGGCCCAATCTATGGTGGCACAACATACATGTATTTTTAGCTTCAGTTACATTGGTTGATTTATTCAAATTGGAGGTATCAAGCTTAAACAAAGTCCCAATCTAAGATCCTTTAGCAACCACCATATTCCCTTTCACCAATCTACAACCACCTTTTTCAAATGTCACATGCATTCTAGAATCATTGAACTTAGATACAAAAAGTAGGTTTCTAGCAAGTCCTGGAATATGTAAAACATCATTAAGGGTCTTAACCCTACCATATGTTGGCCTCTTTTAATGGTTTAATAACTAAGCCTTTAGGGTTGTGACTTAGAGATTGAACATCTACACTAAGTATCTATCTCACTCATCATGAAGGTGGATTTCGCTTGTCAACCCAGGGACGTAAACTTGAAATGGGTCAGCACTGTATGTGCACTAGAATTTCATTGCAATCATCCATAAACTAGGAAATAATTAATGTTGGAAATACAATGCTAGAAGGAAATCAACTTAAAAATTGAACATAAATTAACATCTGCACCACATTAACAACCAGACTAAAAAATGAAAGATAGAAATGGAAATCTCAACAAATAGACAGGAAACTACTCTGTCTGCCTTGGCTATAGGAATAGTCATAGAATGAAATTTCAGTGGCTGCAGGAACAAACAGTTGCTGAAATTGAAACTAAATACTAAACATAAAATAACTTATAGACTAATAGATAGAATTCTTACCAAGTGGGCCCCCTTGGGTGAGTCTCCCTTACACTAACTCAAATGCAACAACTCATATTGTCATATTATTTCTTGGAAGCATAAGTACAAAATCTCAGCAATAAGACTGTAAAACTAGAACATGCGAGTACAAACTCAGAATGTCCAACCTTATCAAAAGGAGCATCTAACCATTATTTATAGAGAGAAACTACTAACTAACCCTAACTACCCAGGTAGTCGACTCCATCAAAATATGAGGATGTCACTTATTGAAAACATAGAAAAAGATGGAGGAAGTTATGCATACAGTAAATTGGTCAAAGAAGACTTGCTTCGACGAATCTAGCACAACGCACTCCCTATATTTTTTCAACAACAAATATGACCATTAAGAAGGTGGTTACATTCTTTTTATTTGAATTAGGAATTTCCCTCCATGAGAGTTTTCCCTCTTTGACTTCTTAATGATCAACTTCTTGACTTCTCGGTAACCGACCAATTGGCAAGAATTTTTCCCACGAAGTAGGCTTTGTTGACATCAATATTTTAGTGGAAATCTGTACAATAGCATTAGCATGCACAAACAAATGTATATCTATAATTACCTTAGTAACATTCATTCAACCACTTGTAAATTCAACATAGATAATTCTCATAGCATGATAATGTCATTAAAGTCACAAAGATAAAATTATGCAAAGGTCTATGGTTTTAAGGAAAATATCGACAACCAAGTGTCAAAGTCTATGATAGCATCAACAAATATGTAATGAACCCTATCAAAATTGAGCCATTAATTGAGCTCATCACCATCAGTGAAACACAAATTTACCTCTCCTTTGCCCACAATATTTTTTGTGCTATTATCTCCAAAGAAGACATTCCCTCCATCATATGCAGTATACTTAGTGAACCACTCCTTGTTAGGAGTCATATGATAGGAGCAACCTGAATCAATAAGCCAAGAGTTATCACTAACAATATTACATGAAATGATCAATGCATCATTATCGCCATCCGAGGATTTCTCTGTAGAAGCATCAAAACTCTTTTTCGTGTTCTTACAATCCTTCTTTACATGTCTTGGTTTCCCATAGTTCCAACACTTTACCTTACTCTCACCAGGGGTTTTAGACCGTCCTTTAGACTTACCCTTTCCTTTCTTGTCTCCCTTAGGTGCCTTTTCCTTAGGCCTACCTCTTACAAAAAAGGCATCTTGGGATTCCGTTTTGGACTTCCTCCTCATCTCCTCTGATAGGAGATTAGGAATTATATTGTCCATCTTAGGATCTGCACCACTACCTGATAACAAAAATTAGATTTTCCCAAGACTCTGGTAAAGAACAAAGTAACAAAATTCATTTATCTTCATCTTCTAGCTTTACATCTAGAGATGCTAGCTGACTTAGAATCAAATTGAAAGCATTTAAATGATGTGCAACAAAATCACAATCTTTCATCTTTAAAGAATACAACTATCTTTTCAGATACAAACTTATTAGTAAGACTTTTGGTTTGATAGATATCACCTATCCTCTTCCACAATTTATATGTGGTAGCTTCATCTAAAACATTCAAGAGAACAACATCAACAAGACATAACCTTATGGTCCCTGTTGCCTTCTTATCAAGCTTACCCCAATCCTCACCTAACATCATTGTAGATGGCTTTTTTTCTCATTACAAACAGCTAACCATTGATCTCTCTCTTCAAGGAGATCCTCCATTTTTAGTTTCCACATCTCATAACTAGATCCATTGAATCTTTCAATATCTAGATGAGAAGTAGAACTCATTGTAACACATTCTTTTACAAATCTGCAATAACACAATAGTAAAAGCTCCCACTATAAGCTTCAAACTTTTAAGAGAAAGGCATCCCAAAATCTAACCAACCATTAGCTCCGATACCAAATGTTGAAAATTAAGGTAATATTGTATCTTAAAACTTGTAAAACTATGAGATTGTAGATCTAATTAAGTGTTCTTTGTCACAATTCTTTGTGTATGATTAATCTATTTAGATCAATTTTACCAATTGTAGAAAGAGACAAAAGATTATAGAAGAATGAGACAATGAGATAGAAGTGACACAACATATACATGGAGAAACCCTTTTGGGAAAAAAACTCCACCAAAATCAATAGTGCTTGTATTATTTAACCTTAGAACAAGATTACAATAATACTATATCAATCCTTGATTGATATGCTTCCTTGCCTTCAACAATCCTTCTTCACAACCTGCAATAAACTCTCATACACTTGCTGTAATTAATAGACAATAAAATGAGCATATAAACTCATAAGAGTTGTACAATACAAGATAATAAAGCTCCTCACACAAATCTATGCCTAGATTGGGCAAGTAGAGTTCCACAATGTAATTTGAAGTCAAACCAAAGTCTTCCTCAATTTAGGCACCCCAAATTGAACACTTAATTGAACTTTGGTAAAGAAGATATCATGCAAACTTTACCTCAAAGTTGCCGCCCAAGAATGGGCCCACTTGACTGAGCCTTGTAAATATCTTCTCATGCAAAAGGTGTTAACTAAAAGATGCCAACTTGGGCGCCCAAGGTGGACCCAAGTCAATCTTAGTTAATTGAAACATATCTCTCCACCAATTCATTCAAACATTATGCATGATTGATTATCCCCACTTAACTAAAAGTATCCACTTGTTATTTGTCATGCAATTGAAGTCATTAGTCATGCAACTCAAGTCAACTCAAGTCAACTAGCATTCAACTCAAAATAACTACATGCAACTGAAGATAACTAAACCATAACTGAATTGAACTGAACTGAACTAAACTGATATTGAACTGATAGTGCCACTCCACTCATGTAAATATCAATCCCTAATTTGTAGGATCAAAACATGCATTACTGAAGTATTATCAATCCTCTAAACAATTAACTAAAGCAAGGTGGGTTCCACCTTCCATGTGGGCGCCTCATGTGCTCCTATCTTGTAGGAGCTCTTCTTGGACATCCCCACATGTTCCTATTATTTAGGAATAATCAAAAATATAAATTTACATGTTCATTCATTAGAATTTAATCTCTTTCTAATCCTAGTGTTGGGGAACACTTTCCAAGGACTGAGGAGATACATGAAATATGTTTAGGATTGCAATTAAATGGCATCCTATTCCCAACATGCTTGCAAATTGAGAACATGACCAGACTTGAAAAACCCTAAAGGATTGACTTAGGTGGCCTTGGGGGCTCATCGATTGATAGCCTTGCATATGTTATACACACAGAGACCTCGTATTTCGACACAACTTGGCTTTGCCTTATTTGACAAAAGACTGAGTTATGATTTTATTTAGACAACCTAAAAGAACTGACCTAATGTCTCAAGGGCCCATTTAAGATGATCCTTGCCTACATAGAAAATGCATAGAGACAACGTAGTTCGACCCTACTAACACAAACTGACTTAGACTCAAAGCCAAACTTTGACTCTGTTTTGGATTTTTGATGTTTTTTGATGTTTTTGGATTTTGAAGTTTTATGATTTTTTTGGATTTTGATTTTTTATGATTTTTTTGGATTTTGATGTTTTATGATTTTTTTCGATTTTGATATTTTATGATTTTTTTTGGATTTTTGATGGTTTTATGATTTATTTGGATTTATGATGTTTTATGATTTTTTTATATTTTTGACAGTTTTATGATTTTTTTGGATTTTGATGTTTTATGATTTTTTTGGATTTTGATGTTTTTCTGAGGGTTGATACCATGTGTTATTTTCCCATGAAGACGTAGTTCAAGGAATTGCCCCCAGTCAGGTATAGGATCACTGTATTATTCATGAGAGGAAGTAGTGAATACCAAGGATGATCATGAAGGAAAAGGATGCCAAATGTCGGTGGTTCTCAGGCCCTGGAAGGATGACAAAGCTTTATTATGAGTGAGTGACATGTGTGAATGGATGAGCAGAAGGATGGAAGACCAGATGGAGTGATAGTAGATGGAGTGGAGGAGCATAGCCTAACTACACATGGCACCTATTTTCCAGGTTTTCACCATGGTACTTATCCAAAGTGGTTTACACTTTTGGATGAATTATTTCTCTTTACTATTTTTTTAATTTTTTCCTCTTTTTTTTGTATTTTTTTAAGGACCCTTTTCTCATTTTTTTGTATTTTTTTAGGACATTTACTCATTTTTTTTGTATATTTTAGGACCTTTTTCTCATTTTGTTTTGTATTTTTTGAAGACTTTTTGAGGGGATACTCTGAGAATCAAGTGCAGTATTGGCGAAGATGCATGCTATTGATAGGTTTGAACAATGGTTCTCCTTCAGGAGTAGAAAGTTAATAAGCATCGAATTTGTATGATGTTATGAAGATACAAGGGCCCAACCAATTAGGTTCAAACTTTTCAGGCTTCTCGCATTCTACTTGATTCTTCAGATTTTCTTTTTGGAATAAGTCACTAATGTCAAAGCTTCTGGGTTAGACCCTCTTATTGTAGCTACGTCGAAGGCGATTATGATATTCTTGCAGATGTGTTAAAGCATTCTACCTCTTTTCCTCCAGTAAATCTAGCTCCTATAGGTGGGATACACGATATTCTTCTTGATCAATCAAGCCTTGCATAGAGACTCGCAGGGATGGTAACTCGACCTCTATAGCAAGTATGGCTTCATATCCATAGACAAGAGAATATGGTGTGGCTCCTATAGGAGTGTAGACATTGGTACGGTAGGCCCATAAAGCAGGATTAAGTTGTAAGTACGAGTCATGGCCAACGCCATTTACAGTCTTCTTTAAGAGTTTTAGGATGGTCTTAGTAGATGCCTCAGCTTGGCCATTACCTTGGGGGTAATATGGAGTAGAAAAGTGCTGTTGGATATGAAATTTTTCACAAAGCTCATGGACATCTTGGTTCTTAAAAGGGCGACCATTATTTGTAATGATGGACTGCGGGATACCATAGTGAAAAATGATATAATTCAAGATGAACTTGACTATCTGCTTTCTAGTAATGTAAGCCATTGGGATGGTTTTGATCCATTTTGTAAAGTATTTGGTAGCAACAAGGATAAACTTATGTCCATTAGCAGAGGTGGGATAGATATTTCCTACGAGGTTGAGTCCCCATTGAGAAAATAGCCATAGCAAAGTAAACGGTTGTAGTTCCTGAGCTGGTGCATGTATGACATCTCCATGAATTTGACACTGGTGACATTTCTTCACAAAGTGATAGGCATCGCGTTCCATTGTAGGCCAATAATATTCCATCCTCATGAGCTTTTTGGCTAAGGTTGGACATATACCATGATGTACCTCTTGTAAGGTGTTTGTGCTTCATTTGAGTTGAGACATCGAAGGAGGGTATTATCTAGGCTACGATGATAAAGGGTATCTCCGATGATGGTGTATTTGGATGCTTGTTGGATAAAGGTTTTGCGTTGGTTAAGGGACAAGTCTGGAGGAATAATTTGGTCATGCAAGTAGTTGTAAATGTATTTGTACCAAGGAGATTCAAGACCAACAAGTTCACACACAAGTTTAGTTTTAGGGACATTGAACACAGGGATCAACAGTTGTTCTACAAGGAACTCATATTGCTAGACATTGTTAGGAATTCCCAAGAGAGATCTAATTGTAGCCATTGCGCCAACTGCTTTGTTCTAGATTCTTAGTATTTTTTCAAAGGATATATTATCAAAAGTATAGTCTAAAGTTCTCTACCATGCACATTTGTATGGCATCAATTTCTCATCCTTGGTGTCATAATCATCATTAAATTGCTTAATCACTAACTGAGAATCACCATAGACATGAAGTTCCTTAATTTTCCATTTTATTGCCATTTAGAGTCTTGTCAATAATGCTTCATACTCACCCATGTTGTTTGTGCATGGAAATGCTATTCAGAATGACTTGGGAATGGAATCTCCTTGAGGTGTGATGAAAAAAATACCAACTCTTGAACCATGATTTGTATAGGATCCATTAAAATACAATTTCCATGTTATTGGTGTTTCTATAACAAATATTGATTCATCTAGGAAATCATATATCAAAGGATGGTCTGCTTTCACTGGTGCATTTGTGAGTTGATCAACTATCACTTGTTCCTTTATTGATTTTCGATCAACGTACTCAATGCCATATTTACTTAGGATCATAACCCACTTAGCTAGTCTTCCTGTCAGAGCTGCTCTACTAAGAAGGAATTTTAGAGGATCCATTTTGGCAATCAATTTTGTCTTGTGATTTAGCATGTAGTGTCTCAATTTCTGTGTTGCAAATACCATTGCTAGACATGCTCATTCAATAGGGATATAGTTCAATTCATATCCAACCAAGGTGTGACTGATATAATAAATTGCTCGTTCATCATTGTCATTTTGTGCTAACAATGCCCCTAGCGTTGATGTAGTTGCTATCACATATAGTATCAGATGTCTTTCGTCAATCAAAGGCATGAGAACTGGTGGAGTCAATAGATAATTCTTGATCTGATCGAATGCTTCTTGGCATTTTTTTGTCCAATTAAATGGAATTCCTTTTCATAATAGATGTTGGAATGGATGGATCATGTCTGCTAGCTGAGCAATGAACCTGCAAATTGATTGTAATCTACCTTGTAATGTCCTTAACTAAATGATATTGGTTGGTGGTGGCATGTCTAAGATAGATTTTACTTTGGTAGGATCAACTTCTATTCCTCTACGAGAGATGATATGTCCTAGGAGTTTGCTTGATTGGACCCTAAAAACACATTTCTTCGGATTTAGCCTAAGTTGGTACTTTTCAAGTAGGTGAAAATTTTGTCCAATATTGCTAAGTGTCCACTTTGTTCTAGAGATTTAGCGAGAAGGTCATCAACATAGTCTTCCATAAGGACATGCATATAGTCATGAAAAATAGTGTTCATGGCTCTCTGATAGGTAGATCCAACATTTTTAAGCCCAAATGGCATGAC
Organism: Sequoia sempervirens; assembly: GCA_007258455.2. Lineage (NCBI taxonomy): Eukaryota > Viridiplantae > Streptophyta > Pinopsida > Cupressales > Cupressaceae > Sequoia > Sequoia sempervirens. The sequence continues at coordinate 44,419 of VDFB02064306.1, forward strand.
ATTCCAACAAAAATTTCCCCAAGCGCATGTAAAATTTGTTTTTGGTTTATCTTCAGTGGCAATTCTTATCTGATTATAACCTGAGAATCCAAGTGATAGCATTTTTTATCCAATAGTTAGGTCTACTATGGTGTCAATGTTTGGTAGATGAAAATCATCTTTGGGAACAGCTTTGTTGAGGTCTCTAAAATCTGTACATACTTTGATTTGACCATTTGGTTTTGTGATAGGAACAAGGTTTGATATCCAATTTGCATAATCAATTGATCGTATGGATCCAACGTCCAAGAGTTTCTTCAGTTCCACCTTGACAAGGAGTGCAATATGGGGGTGTATTTTCCTTAACTTCTGTTTATATGGTTTAGCATTTGGTAATAGTGGAAAGTGATGAAAAACAAGTTTGGGATCCAATCCAGGCATATCAACATATGGCCATGCGAAATTGACTTTTTTTTTTTGAAAACAATGCTATAAACTCAGGCTTTTTCCTTGATGGTCAAAGATGTTGCTAATTGTATGATTCTGGAATTATTTTGTGTACCAATGTTTACTTCTTTTGTTTCTTCTATAAGCAACGACAATCTCTCTTAGTCTATTGGGAGATAGTCCAGTCCTCCATCCTCGGGCACCGTAGAGAGGTTTTCACCTTTGGATACATCCTTTATTTTTACTTTTTCATGGTCAATAGGTGCCTTTCAGTTTTCCTTTGAAGACCTATTATTTTTATTTTTACTTTTTTGACTAGAGGACAGGATGACCTCACCAAAGTATGTTGCATAATTGAGTTCTATGATGAAGCCAACCTTATGATCCCCACTTGGTATTCCATCACAAAGTCCCATGAACTTAACAATGGCTTCATAATTCTCGAAAGTGTCCAAACCTAGTGGTCCTTGTTGATTCCAATCTATGAGTTGAGGGTAGATAAGAGGTAATCCATCATTGGTACTGTCAAGAGTCATAGTTTAGGCAGATAGGGTAAAAAAATTAGAGTCATCAGGTTCCCAAGAGGCAAAATTAATGGTTTCCCAAAAGTGTTTGATCCACTCTTCTTTGTTCAAAGGGGATTTTGGACGAGGACTTGACAAGCTTGGTAGGGGATTAATTGTAAGCATTTAACTATTTTTTTTTCAAGGGGAGACTCATCAAATACTCCAAATATTTTATCAAGGTCCATGAAAGTAGTGGAGGATAGGGAATCCCATTCATATTCATCGGAATCAACATCATAATCCCAAGGGTCCTCATATGTCTCAATCTCATATGAAGCATTTGCAACCGCACTTGAAGGTAACCTGATACCCTAGATAGTCACTTTTACAAGTACAAACCCTATCCCTTGGTGTTTGATTATCTTAGGAGGTTGCAAGGGTTCCATAATTCCTTGTTTATTTAGGCCAAGGCCACTATATCCATCATATCCATGTCGCTTCATTATTTGAAACCCTTTTGGATACTATTCAACCAAAAATTTCTTAGTTTTAGTTTCCTCTTCTTCTTTGTTCAACCATGTGAGAATGTGGTCATCTAGAGATTCTTTGGCAAGTTCCCCCATCTAGTGAAAGTGGTAGGGGGATTATGGATGATAACTTTAGGTTGCACGAGATGTCATTTTCCATATGACTTCAGTGATTTAGGTAATTTTCCAATGAAAAAGAGACTCTTCATGTTATATTCTTTGCATCCTCTATCCTAGATCTAGATTTTGGGAATGGAAGGTGTGGTGAATAGGGTGGATGATTTGAAAAGAGTGGATGGATCAATGTTGTGAGATGGAGTGGTGGATGAAGTGGAAGGTGAGGCCTCTCAATTGATGGGAACTTGACGTTCAACAGTTCCTTTTAGGTTGGAACAATATTGAAAAGGATCAGGGTCACTTGGAATAATGATTTTAGCACCATTGTGTGGGAACTTGAGGCATTGATGGTAGGTGGATGGAATATCCCTCATTGGATGAATCCATGGGTGAGAAAGGAGTAGATTGTATGCAAATCCAAATCCAAGACATGAAATACTATGTCCTGTATTGCTAGGACAACTCTCATAGGAAGTGAAATTACGCCTTTGAAAGAACACTCAACATCATCATAAGCTTTGATCACAATTCTCTTGGTTTGGTTAATACAATTCTCAGAGTATCCCAATGCTTTCACCAATTTTAGTTAGAAAATATTCAGACCTACTCCATCATCTACAAGGACTTGTCTAATCTTGTGTTTATTAACACATACTTCTAGGTGTAGGGGGTCATTATGATCAAATTTTGGTGCGGAAAAGTCTTGCTCAGAGAAGGTGACATGGTGTGACATAGCTAGGTATCCAACCATGGCATGGAATTCATTAACATCTAGGTTAGCAGGGACATACACTTCTTGTATTTTTTTTTATCAAGGATAGCCTTGTGCTGTGGGGATATGCGAAGGAGTTCCAAGATAGAAATTTGTGCAGGGGTTTTTCCCAACTGATCAAGGAGATTATATTGACCTTTTGGCTATGAATTAGATGGAGGTCCTGGAATAGTTATCTTGGTTTGACGGGTAGTAACAACACATTCTGAACTTGACTTGTTTATGGTAATATTGGTAATGTAATCGTCAAAGGGTCTCACATTAAGGACGATGGTGTTGTAATTGTGTTTGACAATGACATAATTGGCATTGTTGTTGTTCCTTGAACCATAGGCTTTTCCTTTATCATGGTCTTGTAAGGGAGTCTTGAATATGGTATGATCAACACTAGTTTTCCCTTGCGATTCTCCTACTAAATGGTCCCATCTTCAATGAGGTCTTGAATAATATTCTTGAGCATCCAACATCTAGCTGTTTTGTGTCCTTTTCCACTGTGGTATTCACAATATTCATCTTCTTTCCACCAATAAGGTTTGATCAATGAAGGTTCATAGTTTTTGGTGTCTGGTAGTGTGATGACATGAGATTGCAAATGTTGTTTGAGGATTGATTCAATGGGTTCACCCAAGGGGGTGTATGCTATTTTGGCGTGGGGAGGACCTCTTCGTTGTTGATTGTTTTGGACAATATTTATGTTTGGTTTTGACCTTGTGCCTATGTGTTTGATACATTTGGTGTATTTGATGAGGAGGTACCTTTAAGTTGAATGGTTGGACCTTTGGTTATCATTTTTGCATCAACAACTCTATCGTTTGTGACATTTTTGTTTCTAGACTAGTATTTGCTCTTATCGTTGTTGGGATTCAGATTTTATTTGTTTATCTTGACTAGTCCTTTTGCAATAATACATTTCTTAATGAGGAAACCTTTCTCAAGGATCTCTTCAAAGGTGGTGAAACATTGGATTTAAATTCGAGTCATCAATTCTTCGTTAAGGTTTTCCACAAACATGGTGACCAATTGTTTTTCAGGAATGTGACAAGGGAATTTGCTAAACAAACCTCGCCATCTCTGGTAAGTCGAGGTGAGTGATTCCCATTCTTCTTGTTTGGTTGTGCTCAATGTTGCAAGGGTGACATCATTTTTAATGTTGAAGGAAAAATTATTGATGAATTTGTCCGCTAGTTCACCCCATGTTCTGATTCCAAGAGGAAGGTGTGCAAACTAGTCTAGACTTGATCCCGTAAGTCTTCGCAGGAATAGTATCATTAAATAGGTAGGATCATATGAGACTTCCATACATGATGTGTTGAATTCTATAATGTGTTCTATTGGATCCCCTATCCCCTTATACTTAGGCAAAGGCGGTGTCATGAAATGGGGGGAATGGGTGGCATGTACAATTTTTTATCAAATGGAAAGGGGCACAATTCCTCCATGGAATAGGTCTTCTTGTTGGTCCCCATTTGCATTTTTTTCATTTGTTGTTGGAGGGTTTACACTTGTTGTATTATAAAATATGCAAGAGATGGTGTTGCATTGTTTTGCTTTGGTATCATGATGTTGGTATTAAGGTCATATGTTGGATTTAAATTAGGACCTTGGTTGCCATATTGATGTGTGTTGCCTTGATTTGGGATGAAACTGGCATATAGGTTAGTTCCAAAGGTCATGTTTGCATTTGGTATGGTATTTTGGAATTGAGGTTTAGACCCTTGATTTGTGTCTTGGTTTTGAAAATTTGGTCCTTGACTTGCATGTTGAAATGAGGGTATATGTCCTTGATTGATGTTTTGACATGAAGAAAAGGTCCCTTGATTGGTATTTTGAGATGAAGGCATAGGTCCTTGATTGACATTTTGAAATGAAGGTATAGGTCCTTGATTGGAATTTTGAAATGAAGGTATAGGTCCTTGATTGGCATTTTGAAATGAAGGTATAGGTCCTTGATTGGTATTTTGAAATGAAGGATTGGTTCCTTGGGTAGAATTTTGGAATGATGGAAGGGACCCTTGATTAGTGTTTTTAAGTGATGGAATAGATCCTTGATTATTGTTTTGGAGTGATGGAATAGACCCTTGATTAGCATTTTGGAGTGATGGAATAGACCCTTGATTATTGTTTTGATTTGGGACCCTTCATGAGATAATGTGAACCTTTCTAGGTTTGGTTGGTGGATGTTGAATTAATGAAGGTGCACCTTGAAATTGGAATAAGGAACCTTGATTTGTGTTTTGAAGTGGGGGTATAGGACCTTGGTTTGCATTTAAAATCAAAGGTGTAGGACCTTGTGATGTGTAACCTTGATTTGTGTTTTGAAGTGTGGGTGTAGGACCTTGGTTTGCATTTTGGAGCAAAGGTGTGGGACCTTGTAATTTAGAACCTTGATTTGTATGTTGGAAAGGGGGGTTTGTAAAGGTCTTACCCATGGAATTTGAGGAACTTTTTACTTGTGTAGTGGTGTGGGTTACCTTGTTTCCAACTATTGGGATGCTTGGGATGTGTGTAGTAGTGGTAGTCATGTGTGTAGTTGTCCCAAGGGGTATGTTTGTCATTTTTTGTGATAAGGGCATGCCAAGTGAAAATGAATTTTTTAGTTTCTTCTTCTACAATAGTTGATACATCAAAGCCTTGAGGTAATTTGACGCCCTTTTTAGCTAGTGCGTAGAAGAATTTGTTAGGGTCGACACTAACAAGTTGATTAACCATGCTTAAAATTATTGGGTCTTGATAAGCTCTTTCGATTTCTTCTTGGGTCAAATTTTCATTGAATTCTTCTAGGCTTATGTTTTCCCATGTATTGGTGTGATCTCTTGGAGGTGTGTCTCTTGGAGGTGTAAAATGATTTAAATCTATTCCAAGGGAAGTGTCATGAAAAGGGTTACTTGAAAAATCCATGTCCTTTCTTTTGGTTTGGGACCTTGTTTCAACCATGTGAGACTTTTGTAGGTTGGAGGCTAATGCAAGATGATGACGAAACTAGACTATTTTTTGGATTTTCAAGGATAATGAGGCTAATGCAAGACAATGATTAAACTAAGCTATATTTTTTGGATTTTCTTGAATATAAGGATAATGAGAATAATAGATGCAAAAGGATATGAAAGGTTGACCAATTTGATAAATCAAGGGAAAATGATATGATGCAAAGGCTAAGGTAAAATAAACTATTTTTTTGTATTTTTGGGATAAAGGTGCAAAGTGCAATCTAGATTGAGGATCAAAGTTTTGCAAGATGATGAAAAAATCTATGACCAAAGGGATGTAATTTGAAACTAATGAAAAGAAATCCTAAAATTTCAAACAAAGGATGTGAATCAAGCTAGTGTGAACCCAAGGTAACAATTCCAACTGTCATTGACCTTCAAGGGAATCAAGAGGATAATTTTGACAAGGTTGAGTCAAGGCTAGGACACAAGCTTAAGACTCAAATTTGATAAAGGTGATAATGAAAAATATTGATAATATGAGGGATTAAGGTCAATGACAAATGGAATATGTAACCAAGGATTTTCCAAAATCTGAATGGTCTTCTAAAGTCTAAAATTTTAAAAGGGAGATGCAACCTAAGGTTTAATATTGATTATGCAAGGTAAGGATGCAACCTAAAATGTGATGGAATCCTAAATGGCAATGCTGGAAATGACTGGTAAAGTTTGCAAGTCTCTGATTTGACAACCAAAGGTCACTGTGAAAATGATTTGATCAAATTTTGGACAAAGATTTTAAAAGTTTCCGTTTATCAGACAATTGTGGCTTTGTTTTCTACAAATGTGGTTTAGACAGACAACTGTGATTTTCCAGTGATCAATTGCGATGAAAAATGTCATATGTGGCTCTATTTTAGACAATTGTGGTTCACAAAACATTTTTTTTGATAGTTTGATGGTTTTTGTTCTAGTTTTTTAGTGGATTTTGACCGTTTTTAATGAAATCTAATTGGAAAACATAAAAAATAGAATCAAGGACTTATTTTTGGTATGGTTTTGGATGTGATAGATGTTTGATAAAATAAAACATACATAGACAACAATACACAATCCTTATGGTTGGAAAGGAAATCACCGATTGATATCTCCACTTGGATTTCTCTAGCCACTTGAACAAGGTGGACAACTAGAGACTTGGTGACACTGGCTCCCCTCCATGACACTCACTTCTCGAGCTCACGAAGTTTCATTCCCCCTAAGGAGGAATTCTTGTCTCTACACAAGCTCAGTGAAGATGTGGGGCACCTTCAGAGGTTTGACCTCCTATGATCAATGAGCATATAAAAGGGTTTTTGGAAACTAACACAAATTGGCTTTTAGTAAGGGAATCTATTCAGAGTGGCCTCCTAGTCAAGAGGCCTCCCAATCCTTTCCCCAAGAAAGGATTTTAACATAGCTCATGAGGCTACTAAGGGTGGCACTTTTCGGCATGACACATTTACACCTGTTGCTAACTGACTTTCGTCAAGAAGCACATTTATTTATAGTGGCTTGGAAGATCTTGACCTTAGCTTGTTATTGTTATCAACAGGAGTGCACCCGAATGCAAAAGAAAAAATGCTTTGCAATCCTGTGTAACATGGGATAATTTCCAAGCCCGTGTGTTAGCTAAAATGGAAATCAACCTCCAGATTATAGGCTAACTTCCTTTA